>JAJHUR010093000.1:0-11533 GCA_027495735.1 Lutjanus campechanus
TTTTTTTATTAGGTGAATGAATGAATGCGGTTCAGATGTTGGTTGTAGTTTAGAGCGGGAAACACTCACCGAAGAGCTGCCTGTTCGTCACCGTGACAACTTCTCAGCAGGCAGAAGTAACCTTGTTCTGATCTCCCGCCGTGACCCCCGATGCAGAAGCTCTCAGTCATCCTGCATCATCAGCTGAGACGGCAGCTCTGATATCCAGATGAATGAACCCTCTTTCTCTGGGAGAAACCACATCAGCCTTCACTCTGAGGAGTTCAGATTCATCACGCCTGAAAATTATGAACACAGAGTCTAAAAACTCTGAAAAACACAGGCAGAAAATAACTAAGTAGCTTACATTTCTTCAAGTACTGTAAAATATAATTCTGAGCTACATTTTAGAGGGAATTATTTGTACTTTTTACTCTAAATGTGTCCGACAGCTATACTTGTGTGTAGGTCAGTAGTAACGGATTACATGTAATTGGGATTACAAAAAATAAGTAACTATAATCAGCCAAGATTACTACAATATAAAATGATAAGTACACAAGGTGCAAAAGGAAACTGTCTTTATACCCGCTGTCCTTTATATCATAATTAGTGACACACAATGTTTAAAAAGGTTAAAGACGTGAAATTAAAAGAAAGGTTTCATGTTATAACGTCACATAATAACCATACAAGTTTTTTTTTTCAGTGCAATGTGATGTTTTGGAGCTTTTGAACCTTTTTCTCCCTCAGCTGTTTATGCACAACCCCATTTCCAAAAAAGTTGGGAAGTTGTGTAAAACAAATGAAAACAGAACGCAATGATTCACGAATAATTTCTGACTGTATTCAATTGAATATTAAACAAAAACAAGTTATTTAACATTGAAACACTGTTGACTTCTCTGTGCCTGAGCTCATTTTTAAAATGGACTGACACAAACTGGAAAAGTGTGCTGTGGCCTGACGGGTCCATGTTTCAGATTTTCCTTATGGGTGTACACTGCTACAGCAAAAAATATTGATTATAGCTATTTTAACTGAACAGTTTGAACAGCCAACAGAGTGAACTTATGTCGCCGACATATGAGCAGTGATGCATTCGCTTACTGTTGTATGTGCTGTGATAGGGATGAGTATTGATCAATCAACACTCTTGTTGGTACTAATCATCATAATTTGGTGCAAAAACTAAAGACCTTTAGCTGCCTTTTCATTAGATTTAGTAAAGTGAGTCCACACTTGTGAATGTTTTGCTCTGACAGCTGTTTCTGATCGATGTATCAGGACTGATCAGTCAGGTCGAAGCGATCGCTTAGCTTATCAATCTTTTAATGTAGCTTGTGGGAAAAAGTAAATAACCATATTGTTGATCTGTTCTCAGTGGTTAAACTCATTAAAAAAAATGAACTGTGAGTCATTGTGTCTATTTTATCAAACTCCGGGATCTTAAATAGACAGTTCCTCGCAGCCTCACTGTGTGGTTGTGGTGCCATGAGAACGTATCTTGCTGCTTTTCACATGAGAAAAGAACCAAACCTTTGCAAACTTCCTCTCAGCCATCCGCAGGCGACTATATAAGAGACAGATCACATCTGACAAGGCAGGTTGTAGAAAACAAGAGTTCTCCTTTTAATGTCTCCAGCCAGAACATACTGTCCATTTACAGTACAGACTCCCAATTTTAATTTGATTTTGCACACATCACAGTTTAAAGTTTTCAAATGAAAAATACAACACAACTATGAAAAAAAAGGACATATGCACAAATTAAAACCTATAAAAAATATAAAAACAGTACTCTTAAATCTCATTTCGACAAGTACCATTTCAATAACAAAACATTTAATAATGCACAATAGAGCAGACAAATTAAACTGAACCATTAGTTTTTTAAATAGAAGGAAAAGACATCATTTTCATCATGCAGAGGATGTAATATTAAATAACGAATCAAACAAAAATAATATATACTTCTCTATATATCTCTCTCTTTTAAATTTTCAAGTCAAAGCACTCCCGTCCCTTATATAGGGAAAAACAAGACATATTTAAAAACACCAGAGGATCCACAATGCTTTCATTAGCTGCCACTGTCTCATGGCCTTTTTTTTTATCGAAAACATTACATCTCAGCAACATCTTTTTGGCACAGAAAAAGACGTTCATAATGGCAGTAGCATTTTGCATTATAAAAGAGGGCGGAGCTGTAGCTCTTTTTTTCCATTATAAGATTTTTAAAAAAAGAAAAAAAAGCCGAAAAAAAAAAGAAAAAAAGAAAAACATTCTGTGCACCGACATCAGTCAGGAGAGTGGCGTCTCCCCCCAGCAGGGTGTGAGGCAGCAAGCAGTTACAGCAGCAGCAGCAGCAGCTCAGTCCTACTGCAGCATGCTCTTGATAGTCTTGTTGGTTGATTCATCATTCAGATGCTTGGTTGTGTACCTGCAGGTAAGAGGGGGGGGTGGGGGGAAACCACACATCAGGAACAGACTGCAGCAGATCTTCCTGTATATCCAGAGGTGGAAGAAGTCTTCAGATACTTTACTCAAGTAAAAGTACCAAAACGACAATGCAAAAATCCATTACAAGTAAAAGTTCAGTATTCAAAACCCTTTTTAACTGGTTATAACGGCTCAAGGTGACCTTAATGCCCGCCATTAAATAAAATCATCTGATGGGAAATCCATCTTTGATGTAACTGGTAACAACTCACAGACACAGACGCCAACTTTTTTGTAAAAGCCAAACAGGTTGGAAACCTGTAACTATGTACTTCATCATCTTGAGCTTTTTAAAATGATTTCTGGGGCCTTTTATGCTTTTATTTGACAGGACAGCTGAAGTTTGGCTGAAGGCCTGCAGCCACTGCAGAGGACTCAGCCTCGGTACACTCTATGAACTGAGCTACCGGGGTGCCCCTAATCTTATGCTTTTATGTAAAAGCCAAATCCGAAAGTTTCAAAACTATATAGCTGTCAGAAAAATGTGGTGAAGTATAAATGAGCATAAAATGGAAAAACACATGTAAAGTACAAGTACGGAATTTATACTCGAGTATGGGACTTGAATAATTGTACTTAGTTACTTTCCAACACTGTGTGCATCTATCTGTCAGATCTGATTTGTGACCACTGGAAGAAATTCTGGCGATCTCTGCATGCGAGTGACCTCATATGACCGCGTAGCGCCGGCCAGCCTCGGGCCGCGGCGCAGAGAGAGTGATACAGATGTGAGGTCACCGCAGAAACGGCCCCGTCAGCCTGAGCAGCTGTGAGTGTTAGGCGAGCTGGGTAAAATTTCGGAGATTGTAAAAGGAGGACGAGGTGTCAGATGTAATCGGCCCGTCTGGAGAGGCTTCGACACCCAACCCGAATGTAGCGCAGAGGGCTCGCAGCTCACCGAATCCCCCGTCGGACTGAGCAGGGAGTGAGTCACTGCGCTGATGGGGAGCGACACAAACCAAGAGGTCTGTCTGCACACAGACATCATTCAACGCGCAGCAGGAGCAGCAGTCTCGTTTTCAATGAAACCCTCATTGAAAGAACTGGGGGGGGGTTGAAGAGTGTGTTTGCTGCCAGACTGTCGCTATAATCACATTACATGCTGGGCCGTAGGGGGAAAACACAATTTTATTTCAACATGAGCTTACCTGAGAGCGTTGAGAAGGCCTTCTACACTGTTTGGAGGCTGATCTTTGAGGACTTTGATGCAGCCTTTCATCTGTGGACAAGAAACAGGCTGTTAGCTTCACATAAAAAGCTGTGAAGTGCAATAATGATGAGATCGTGGCTGCACTCACGTCGATTTTGGACGACTTTGCAAAAGCTCCTACAGGATGGACGTAGTCGTAGAGGATGATGACCCCGACCATCACCCGCAGGCAGAAAGACACCGTCTCCTCACTGGTGAATCGGCTGCGGTACTCCCTAACAGGACACGAAGCGAGCGTTACGACACCTGAACGTTAAAGTGCAGGAATTGAAGCAGATCTAACGGCACAGGAAGTTACTCACGGTGTTTCCAACATGACTTTACACACAGTCGCCATTGTGCTTAAGCAGTCCGTCGTGTTCTCGATGGGCAGGTTCTTGTTCTGTAAACAGACGGATAAAGAAAAAGAATGAGAGGATGCTTTCACACACCTGTTTCAAAGCGTTCACTGCCTTCTCCTCTCAGTCTCACCTCTGATACGAACTTCGTTGTGCCGTCACTTAATGTTTTCAGCATGGGCGTGGCATCGGCGTAGAACAGAGATATCCGATTGGCCAGTTCATTGTTGACTTCATTCTCACCCTCCGCCTGAAAATCATTAAGAATAACGACATGTTATTGTAAAATTCACTTTCTTTCTTACATTATGTCACAGTGAAGCTGACCTTTGACCTTCTGGATATAAAATATCATCATTTCATCCTATTAGATATTTGTGTGTTATGACCAAAATTTATTATTATATTGAGTTCACCGTGACCTTTGACATTCAAACTAAAATCAGTTTATCCTGGTGTCCAAGTGGACATTTGCACCAGATGTGATGAGATACTGTGTTCACGAGAACAGGACAGACTTGAGGTAAACATGACTTTGACCTTTGACCACCAAAATCTAATCAGTTCCTTGAGTCCCAGAGGACATTTATGCCAAGTTTAAAGAAACTCCTATCGAACATTCTTGAGATAATGCTTTCACAAGAACGAGAACAAACCAAAAACATAATGCCTCCAGCCACGGTTGTCACCAGCATGGGGGCATAAACATATTTCAAGAAGGTTCTGTCAGAGGCACACTGGAAGAAACTGGAATTTGTTTTATTTATTGGTTCGTTTACTTATTTTCCTTGCCCAAAGTAGCTCAATAAGCCCACAGTGAAACTGGTCTTGCCCGGTACTTACAGATATTGTTCACATGTTCACAACCTACAAATTAAACATCTGGTCTCCTCCTCTCCCCATGTGCTACTGTCGCTCATTTTGTTTTGTTGCATTGTTTTTCCTTTTTCCAGTTCTGACAATAGCCTGCCACAATGTTGGTTTTAAAGTCCAAACCATCCAAAAATGTTTTCACACAAACAGAACCATGGTTCGATTTGATCTGGAGCGAGACCACCTCTTTTGGTCAGACCGAGGTGCGGCTGTTTGGTCTGGACCGTGGTCAGGAGGAGGCTTCACACTTGTCATTTTGGTTCAGATCGAACTGGAAAGTCCGAAAGTCTGGACCAAACAAGGTAGGTGTGAGAGAACCCTACATCGCCATGCTGTCTTGTTGATAAAAAGCAGCCTGAGAGTTAAACCACATATACTGTTGCACAACATGTGGCTTTCAGAGTCTGTGTGGATCGATTTGTTTGTAGAAATATGAGAATTTCTACAGATGAGTCACATATCTTTATTGCTCTAGAAAGGCTCCTTTCTAGAGCTGGGCTGGATGTATGGACTGCCCTTTACTGGGATGAATTCTCTTTTTGAAATATATAATGAGCCAATATTATCTGAATCCTCTTGAGGATGTGTGAACTGGAAGTTTGTTTGGCATCGCGCTCGTCATCATCATACAGCTCCAATAGACAGTGATAGAGCACATAAAAGCCATTTTATGAAATAAAGTCATAACTGAAGAACAGCGATATAAACCACATCACCGAGCCCTGCTACTGCTCCTCCTGGTTTCCCAGCTGACTAACTCATCCTGCTGCTTTATAGTTTCAGACTCTCCGAGACACTGAAAACACCTGGCGGGTAACAGAGAACAAGGTGTCTCTTGAACAGCCTGTTCTAAATTTGTCTGCATATTTAAACAATAAGAACTTTTCCTGCTTTTATTTATTTATTTATTTATTTATTTATTTTATGAGGACGTTGACAGAATATGAATAATCGGCCCAAAATTTCAAACCAGTTCATGTTTTAACAAATGATGACATATGAGCTCAAAGGTTTTTTTTTACCGCGGGGACAGATGTGTTTCATCTCAGATGTCTGAATGATTCACTTGTCTGGGTGGTGACTAAATTGCTGCTGCTGCCGCTGCAGCGTCTGTGTGAGACGGAGCTACGAGGGAGGACGGCAGCCGGAGCGTCTTTCAGCACTGACAGGTTCTAACGACAACTTGTCTGGGCCCATTTGCCTAATGGCATATTCTGGTTTGGAGAATAAAACCTCCTGTCAGACGGTCAAAACTAAGAGCAATTTCAGTTCGTTCAGCACATGTGGGAACACTGAAATCTCACAGTTTCCTGTACAAAAAGTATCTTTGAGACGTCCTTGAAGCCTGCTGAATAAAGATTTATATATGATAAAGTTCAGCATGCATGATAGGTGGTGTGAATTTGAAAATGTGTGCAGATGAAAGTAGAAGTGAGGGTGCAGATGAATAAAAGTTAAGGGAATAAAAGTTCAATCTATTAAGTTTATAAAGTTTGGATTCCTATTTATTAGAATTTTTAAAATGTTGTACTGACTGAAATGAGAGTTTGTTTAACATTGACCAATAAAAATGGAGTTAGAGGGGATAAAAAGTATAATTACTGCCTTGCAGTTGTACATTAAATTCTAATTAGTTCATTCTTGAGTATAAGTGGACATTTGTGGGACACCTAAAGTGACCAACAGCTCGAAACAGGTCCCTTGTGCCATAATATTACAGCTGCTTGTTGCTACATTTCATTCTATTTTTAAACCTACCATCACCTTGATGTAGCTGATGTGTTAGCAAACCGCTTGTTTAAGTGTCTAACACATACAGTAACATGGCCAGTTGTGTCTCTGTCCAACCCTACTGCCCAGCACCAAAAACATCAGACAGACATATTTAGTGACTATCTGAGCTAAAAGTGAGCGAATATTGGACTTAGATGTGCCAGGTGGACAATGTCTACCAAACAGATGTATGAAGATGTCCACAGTGAAACAGCGAATGACGAGGATGTCATGGGGAGGAAAGTTATGGGCTACTCCTATAAAGGTACAATTTTTTATTACCCCAGATGTTGGTGGCTGTGGTGTTTTTTTCACCCACAGGCCGCTGTTGGTGTGCGTCTTTCATCATACCCTTAATGTTTGCTAAGAGTCCTCAGTATGGATAGTTGCCTAACTTTTTTCAAGCCTAACTAAACTAAGTTACGGACATGTGATGACAAGAAGGAACTTTTAAACCCGGCACGGGGATGTATGTGGGATGCTCGCCTGGCAGGGCTGTGAGAGTTGATCTGCCTGCTCTCTTCACTGGAGAGTTTTCTCAGCAAAGTGAGACAGTTGGAGGCTGCTGTCAGAGTGATAGTGGGAAGTCCGCTTTTCTGATATGAGACAGCTAACCCCCTCCCACCCTCACCCATCCATCCCCCCCAAAAAACAACGATGTCATTGTCCATCTGCGATGTTTCACTGTGGACCAACCCTAATGTGAGCTTACGTTATATTACTAGATTTCAGCATTGCGTTGCAATTACATTCATGATTTTTCAGAGGCAAACAAAGCTAAATCACAATGTTACAGTGGTAGAGGGGTCAGTTGTAATGAGCCAATGGTCAATGTAATGAGGAACTGCTAAAATACACAGAGTAGGTTAACACAACTGTGGTGTAACTCTTTCACTCTCTTATGTACCAGGCTAAAACATCCCTTTATCTACTGTACGCACTTCACATTGACCTGGAATCAGGCTTTTCTTCTCTAGAGGCTTTGGGCCATGCTACTGATTTAGGATCAGTTTCTGCTGCCACGCGCAGCTGCTCCACAACTTGTGCTTCAAACTCCCTGCGGGGCTCTGACTTCATGTTGCGAGACGCCTCCCGCCGCACTCGTCCTGACTCCCGTGGCTCCAACAGTGTGCAGACTTCATTCACCGATCCTGCCTTCCCACTGATGCAGTCTGAGCTGCGCAGCATTATAATGAGATCTGATGGATTTAATCAACATCATGTCTGAGGTCTGACGAATCATGATGACGCACGGTTTTTAATTTGATCAGGGTCAGTGCCACGGAAACATTAAAATGAATACTACATTGCAGACTGCTTGAACATTAAAATGAACATTTTTGTATTAAAATAAAGTCATCAGTCATCTCCGCTGAATCCATTGATAGCTGACGTAAATGTTACCCCTGTGGTACACAACTAAATGTATGCGTCATGTTTATTGCATTGCTTCATGCTGCACATTAATTAACCGCAGAAAGACATAAAATAATATAACGATTCATGGTGTTATGATCACTTTCAACTGTAAATTATGTTGAAAGAAATGGCTGTAATACTGTCTAAATTTTAGGCAAAGTCTCAGGTTTGACAAAATGCTTGGCATCAAACACTTTATAATATCCATACTACCATACTATTTAGTATGCCAGATAAAGATTCAGTATGTCTAAAACGGCTTCAGAGGCCAGCAGAGACCAGTTTGATGACAGAGAACAGGCTACAGGTGGTTTGGCTCCCTGCACCCCAGGGCTGAGTCACGACTAACCAAGCTAACGGCAATTAGCGGTTGGCTAACAAGTAACATGAGAGATATCTTTATTTTTATTTTATTTTTTATTATGTTTTGGCTTTTATTGGACAAGACAGCTGAAGAAATACAGGAAATGTGAGAGAGAGGAGGGGGAGACGTACAGCAAATGGCCACGTGCTGAAATCAAATCCATGCTTCATAAGCATGCTTCAAAATGTAAACCTACAGAGAATTATCAGCTGAATCTGCAGCTCTCCACTCTCACCTCTCTCATAGTGTTTTTCGAAGCAGGCAGCTGAAACAAACCAGCATGGAAACAAACCAGCAAAAACAGATTTTGGACTTTCTGGCCACCTGATCCAATATTAACTCTCTTTTAGCTCCATTTTTGGTCTCCACCAACTCCTGAGCAAAACAATCTTTAAGCTGCTAAATGCTGTGAAGCTATTAAACCAAACCAATGAGCTGATCGATATTAAAACGCTCCACTGAGCAGAGTTCGGTAAAAGTTCTGTCTCATTACGAGCAACTTTTTTTCATATAAAAATAGTGATGTGATCAATTGTTAATATAAAAACATTAATTATAGGCGCTTTAACAAAGTTGGGGCTTCTGTAATTGGAGCATCCTCATCATCCAGAGAGGAGGAGAGGGACACAATGTGCTCACCGGAACGTTGTTGATCCGCATTCGGCTCAGGGTTCTTCTATAGTAGCTGAAGTCGTTCTGAATGGCAGGATTTGTCATCTGCAAAAAAAAAAAAAAAAAAAAGAGCAGAAATGCATCTTAATACACAGACAGAGAGAGGGAGAGAAATTTGTGTGCATGTCTGTAGGTGGCACAGCCTGCAGCAGGACATTCAGCTCTGGATCAAACACGCCATCGTCATGACAGAACGCTTTAGCCAACAAGGCAGAAATGTAGCTTTGGGGGGAAATGACATAAAAAGAACACAGATACAATTACAATTTTATTTGCTGAACTGGAGTTGAATCCTCCGACACTCATCCCCCTTCACGTCCACATCCCCGCTCGTCCTGTCAGGAGAAATTTGGCTGTTTTCCCGCTACAATTGGGCCATGCGTCAGGATAGTTTGTGACAAGAGGGTCAACAATTATAAAGCCGACAAAAACGTATAAAGGGTCTCATTAAGGGGAGGACAAATGTAGGCTTACTGTCTGATAGGAGTCAGTAAACTTCCTGCAAAATATGAATCATCTGGTTTCACCGTGAAGCCAAACTGACCCCTCAAACAGAAGCCGTCCAACCAGAGAGCTTCTTTCAAACGTCACCACCAGCGAGAGCTCATCATGTGGCTAATTATCCTCATTCCTGTATGAGCCTGTCACAGTCAAAGCTGCACTGGCAGGATGCTAATCCCGCTACAATAGACTGGTACTCAGTCTGTGTCCACTGTATGCACCAGGAGAGACAGGCTGCTTCGCCAGGGAGGGGCTGCATGCCGCACAGACACTTTAACTAGGTCAGAAGCCCGTGCATGGGTGTGAAAGATTGATGAATAGGCCTGGCATGCCACCTTGCACCCCCTACCTTCATGTTTTTATCCTGCCAGCCTGGGTAGTGGGCACTAATTGGGACGTCGCAGCAAGTCGCCTGGGGGTGTCGGGTGCGTTTTTCTTTTTTTTAAGTTTTTGTATCTGAGGAGCGAGGGTGCAGGGGAACCAGTTCACCCCCTGTCTAACCAGATGAGCGCTTGCACAATTATGTTTTTTGACAATGGGCATTCGACCGACACCCACGCTTGGTTCCTGGTGTTGTCTGGGTTGCACATAAGCAATTTTGTGTCTGAATTCAAGCCAGATAAGTTCTTGGAAGTTTCCCTCCCTCCCTCGTTTACAAAAGCTGCCACATTATGCTGAAATCGGCTCAGGACGACAACAATTTGCAGACCTTTTTTTCCCCCCCGTCTGTAACCCTCATTAGCCATTCCACTGACATCCACTGTATTATAAACAGCAGAGCAGTATCAGGATTCTAATTAAATGCTAATCATGCGCTCACTGGCTGCAGTCTAAAATTGCACAGAGCTAAAAATCAATTCAGGGGCATCAGCAGTTTGTAGGGCAGCGAAGAAGTCTGGTTAGTATCAGTGGAGGAAAGTGCAGAGTTTATATCAACATCAGAAAAGGGTGAGTTTGGGGTTTAAAAGCAGAAACAGACACTAGGGAGGTGTCGGAGGAATAGACGGTCGTACTTTAAGCTCATCAAAGCGCAGTGTGAAGTGCAGGATCTCGGCGAACTGCTTGGCCAGCGCCTGCTCCCGCTCCAGGTGCTGAGTGGTGTCGTCGTAAGTCTCGCTGGTCAGAGCCCCCAGGAGGCTGTGCAGCGCCGCCTCTGTGAGGGAAAATCAGAGATATCTGTGTTAGAGGTGCAACACTGGCATGAAAACATCAGCTTTTTAATGGAAAATACAGTATATACCGTATACACATATGGTCTGAACTTCTTCTCATTCTTTAAGGGTCGTGATGAAGCCTTGAACCTTGAGATGCTGGATGATGTGTGTGTGCGGTTTTCAGGTTGTCAGTGGGTGTTTCTGAATAATGTTTCACATTTAGAAATGACGTGAAGTTATCAGCTACTACATGTAAAGATGCAAAGGTCATAAGAAAGAAGAAATACTGTATATATTGTGGAGAAGTGATGAATATTCAGATATAACATGCATAACTGGTCATGAGGAGTTTGTCAGTAAATCAAATGACAAAATTATAGTCCTCCAACTAATAACTATTTTTATCATTGATTGATATATATAATAGGTTATTGCCTCAAATAGTTGATTACTTCTTTAGGCTATGAAAACAAATAAATTATCCAATGAAAAAAAAAGAGCCCAAGGTGACGTCTTCAAACAAAGGATATTTAATTTATTATGCAAAGACTCACAGTCTGAAAAGATTAACTAAATAAAAAATAAATAAAATTCTGTCATCAAAATTTGGGTATGAAAAATTTAAATTATCACATTTGTTTATATTGTGATGTGTTGGTCTTTTCTGCACTCACAACATCTATTGCATGCCTGTCCGTCCTGGGAGAAGAATCTGAATCGAGGGTTTAAGGACAGATTGTAAAGCCTC
>JAJHUR010093002.1:0-15703 GCA_027495735.1 Lutjanus campechanus
GGAAGGGAGGAAATGAGGAAGATTGGAAGGATGCACAACTGTTTACACTAGTTGGCTTTGTGCTGTAATAACAGTTTATATGAAAAAAATGTAATAAATTGATTAAAACATGCAGATTAATGCAGATTATGGATACATGAGTGCTGTATTTTACTGTGGGGTTAGAATAAATATAGAAAAACATTTCACGCTTATTTGTTACTCCTCGATTCTCATTCACATTGTAGTGGAAGTATTCAGACCCTTTATCTCTGGTTGTGGCCCCAAATGGTGCTCCTACGTCACACTGTGAGAGCAGTTCACACACGGCTGTTCTCACGATCTTGCAACCAAAATGGTCTGGGACAAAAGGGTGACAGTGTCAGAAATTTAGGATAATCATCTTACAATGTGACTGCTGCTATGACCTACATCTACTAATCAACCAATAGGAATGCAATGAAGATATGTTTATGTATGCTATCTTAGCATAATTGGCATGCTACAAATACTTAAAGGTACCTCAAGCTCTGTTTATACTCGTCCTTAGTCTGTTAGCTCGATGCTAACACATAAGGAATTGCCATTGACAGATAACTCTCATTAACAGAAATTAACACATCGCTATTGTGGTAATATTACCTTACCAAACGGATCCATAATATTTAACATGCTTAACATAAAATGACCTGTGTGCTCAAACTTTCAGGTATATATTTTGTCTGTTCTGTGGAAAAAAACTAATACTGTAGATGTTTACTTCGCACTGACTTCACGTACTAACTCAATCTGTAACTGTAGCGTCAACACTCCATGCTGACTAGCTAAAGCAACCTGGAAGGGTCAAAACTCAAACTTCTATTCATTTTGGCCTAACTTCTTATTTATTATTTTATTATAGCACTAGCGCAATGAGCAGGAACAGCTAGATGTAGCTCTGTGCCTCAAAAAGTATTTTATTTATTACTTTCAAATGCAATACAACAATGATGCTGCTGCCGAAATAAAACTCAGTGACTGACTGACGTGATGTGGATTGTTTTTGGAAATATGAATTATGTTCTGCAGTCTCTAGAAGTATAAGAATCTATTTTTTTAAAAAATTGTTAAAAAATAGGAAACAAAAATCACGATAAATTGTAATATCGAATTGCAATACTTGTAGAATCACAAACACCGCCATCACAATTCATGGAAAAAGTAGACAACACAAGTGTCACAGTTAAGGAAGGTAAGGGTGTTGAGTTGCGATAAAGTCCCTTTTCATTTCACATCAAAAGTAGAAATATTGATTAGTTCCTCTAAGTTTTTTTTTTAATATCAACCTGACCTGCAAAGTAGTAACTACCACGGTTAAATAAATGTAGCTGTACCTATTAAGTACAAGGACGTTGAGTTAAATGTCTAAATTAGTTTGAACTGCCTGTATAATTATGAGAGGAAAAAGGAACTATAGTGCAGAACATGTGGCGTTTTTCCTGTGAAACACCTTTGATTGAATTATAAAAGTTAACATTAAGCCTCATCCTTCATCATTCATCAGGCCTCCTACCAGATATGAAAGTTTGTGTAATTTAATTACGTGGGTTGTTGGAGTTTTGCACTCAACCTGGCACTTGAAGCAAGGTGTATGTGTGTGTCGGCTGGTGCTCAATAAATGTAACCATTTATGAGTAATTATAATTCATCAGATTTGATATATGGCATTACAGCGCTTGTATGTGCATGTTTGTATGTTTATAGCTGGTTGTCATACCATGTTTGTGATGTTTGACTTCAAGGCAGCTAAGAATTAACCAGTGACATTGTACCAAAGACACAGACCACATGACCACCGACAGGTGTGTGTGTCTGTGTACTTTAGAGGAATCCTCTGGGGGCTAAAATTAGCCAGGTGCTAAGTTGGAACGGTGGTGAATCCTTCCTGTCAATAAGAAAGACATGCAGCCAGAGAAGAAAACAGAGAAAGAGGGGTTAGGCTTCACTGACATTTTAAATCTTAGTTGGTTGTTTTTTTTTTCTTGACACTTGTCATAATGTGGGGCAGAAGTAGGTCAGAACAGTGGCTTGCAGCTAAGTGATACCTGCTGATTTCTAGAAGCATAAACTTGACATATTACTTTTTGACATTGAACTAAGTAGCAGGAGTGCTACATGTAGAATATTATATAAATAAATCAATCATAATAGGGGTGAGCAAGCTGACAATTTTTGATGGAGATCATGATCGAAGGCTTCCACAATTTTCAGGCAAATTGCAGAGATTTCTATTTTTTGTCCTACTTTTGTTGCCAAACTTAACATAACCTCATTGACAAGCAGATCTGAGCTATGTGAACAAACCAATAGAGTGATGTAGCCAACTGGATAGCGATGCTGATTGGATGAGTTACTTCATGTGGCTCTTCTTTGGTGATATATTATAAACATGGCAATGTGGTTGTGAGTATTTAAAAAGTGTTATTTTATGATTGTGCCTGGGCGATGTAGTCGAAAAGTCTATCATGATAGTCAAGTTTCATATCAGTAGATATCAATAATTATTGATCATGTTGATCACCTGTGACTGATGAGATGTTGTGTACTCTGAAGGGTGGAAGCAGCTGAGGTGATAAAATAAGTTTGTTATAATACCAGTCTCGGTCGGGGAGGTATCCAGCAGTTGACACACAATGCGGCTCTGATATTTGTTGATCCATACATCGCTTACCAGTGGTCAGGACACGGTGGCAGGCCGAGCCTGTTCCTCTCTTCGGCAATGCTTTCTAGTTCCTCCAGCTCAGCTGGCTCCTTTCAACATGAAAGAGCAGCGATCCTACTCCGAGCTCCCTCCGGACGTCTGAGCCCCTCACCCTATGATAGTTTTTGTCTGACTTAAAAAAAACTTGGATGGAACGTGGATCAGTGACATGAGTCTTATATCTGATGAATGAATTGCGTCAATATAGAATGAGTCCCATCTCTAGTTTCAGTCACCATTTTGAAACCTCTGTAGTATCTTTTAGTTTTACTCGTGCTAATTGAAGTCTGGCTATAGTCTACAGGGCATTTCAAAATTTAGAGAAAAAAAAAAGAAAAGCAATTTAGATTGTGAATCGTACTTGCAATTAAGCTGAAATAGATCATATTGTTTTTACCAGACTGGCCACCACCACATTCATTTTAAGGCATTAGTATACTTTGAATAAAAAAAATCAATTATCAGAATGATAGACAGCTGATGATGATGACAGCTCCTACAGTCCTCATGGTACATTTTAGATTCATTAATTTAGTTTTGGAAGAAAATCTGCAAATTTTCTTATGGCACTAAACAAAAAAAACAAAAAAAGGGAAGGGGATGCTGTGCTTTCAAGCAAGAGCTTCTTGCAATGGCATATTGTGGAGGAAGAGAAATGTTGATGAAAAAAATAAATATTATTTCTATACATATATTTAAATAATATTTACATGTTTTTCCATTTCAGTAAAAGATAAAGCAAACATGCATTGAGGAGTGGGACAAGTAGCAGCTTCCTTTTACTGCAGAAAGAAAAGGCGTTCACAGTCTCCATTTTGAAAACACAAATAGTGACTGGAACAAGATAATTGATGTGACCATGGTGACATTTGTTTATGGTAATTATACCCGTGTATCCCAATTAATTTGAAAATAATGTCGGCCTACGGATGCTCACAAAGGCTACGTTGTGATTGCACAAGCAGTGCATAAACATGTGATACATAAACACAGTGCGATGTTTCATGGGACAGTGTTTATCCTAATGCATGTGTGATAAGACTCAAAATATTTGGCTCAGTTTGTCTTGCATATTTGATTATGTGCATCTACCACTGTTTGTGTATTTGTTAGTGTATGCTTATTACAGTAGCGTGTTAATATTTGACTTGTGCTTTTCCCTGTGGGGCTGTGCTGCCTCATACAAAGCACATCTTGCACTGAGCAAAATCTAGGTCTGTGCATGTATGTGTGTAGGCCCATGTGTGTGTGCGAGTGTTTCCTAGCTGTTTTGTTGTCAGAACAGCATTGATAATGCTGAGGAGAAAATCAATAGTTAATTCTACCAGGGACACAATAGCTGCTCTGCCCAGCTCCATTCTACTGTGGGCTTAGACACAGAGAGAAACAGGGCATGAGTTGATGAATTGGTAAGTGTGTGTGCATGTGAGTTCATATGAGGTGTGCATGTGTGTTTGCACCAGCTACTGCAGCCAGACTGTTTACTGTGCCTAAAAAATAAGCAACACTGATATGGATTCGCAGGAAAGAACATAAAAATTGCACAATAGGGTGGATGACAAACTTTTTAGGTTGTGGAGTACAACTCCTGGCGAGTTTGAATACATTCCTTATTTTAGGCCACATTCTGCTCTGAAAGAATCCCTTGGGTTTGCAATATATATGAAAAATAATGGAAATTAATTCAAGTAAATGTGTATAATAGTGTCAGGGCTCCACGTCGAGAGGCTTCGAAATAAAAATGAGCATCTTGTGAAGTCATGTACTGTGTGCTCCAACTTGTAAAATTCAGTGGGTCATTTCAACGAGCAGAAATAACCACTAAAATGACCCATCTTCACTCTGAAGCACCAGTCCAGTGCAGTTTGGTGGTTTCATTCCTCTGACCCTTTTTTTAGGCTTTCTCACACATCAGCTTCTGCTGCTGAGTGGGTAAATTGCTCTCCAGTAGAATTTTACTCGTAGCCTACCAGGTAGCTAACTTGAATAGTAAAGAGCTGAATGTAGGTTACTCCTTGGAAGCTTTTTCTGCAAAACTCATAGTAACCAGTCGTTAAATCATACAGAGTCCTAAAACTAAAACAAAGTTCAGTTTTCTCAAGCAAATTTGCCTTTACCCAATCAAATGCCTAAGGCTCCAAGCAATTACTGTAATTATTTGTCGATTTATCTGCTGATTATTTTCTTAATTAATCGATTAAACTTTTTTGGTCTATAAGATATCTGAAGAAAGCAGGGTTAAGGCTCTGTACGTTTTCAGTACGACAGTAATAATTCTGACTGTACCTGTCAAGGGCCTTAATACTGACATACTGCTAATAAAGAAAAAAAACAAAAAAAAAACAATCAGAGACTGATCCCTGCTGGTGTGTGCTGTGCACTACAGTGTAGAATCTCCCTATCAGTTTAACACACAGAGGAGTGTCTGTATTTATGACAGTATTGAATTCATACCGTTGGGATTCTTAATACTGTGTTATACTGTAATACATTTATAAAGCCCAAGCCGACTCGGACTCTAGAATTTCTGTTGCATGTGTGCAAGTACAGTAGGAAACATAAATAGCCCATTTTCACAGTTTGGGTCACAGGGCGTGCCAAACTGAAGAAGTCGTACCAATCTAAATATCCTGTGCCGAAACATGATGAATGCTGGTGCACCCCCAGAAGAAAGTGAAAAAAGACTGTTTTCAGATGTCTGAGTAACAGTTCAAAACCCAAAGATATTCAGTTTGTTATCACATAATCACACAAAACAAACAAAAGCAGGAAATCCTCACATTTAAGAATTTCGAACAAGGTAATGTTTGAATTTTTTTCTCAAAAATTACCCCAGGTAATTAATTGATCAGCAGCATTCAGCAATTGATATTCTGTCAGTTCACTACTCCCTAGTTTCTCAAACTGGTGGTACTCAGCTCCCTCTAGTGCTACACTGAAGAATCTCCTAAAACTTAAAAATGAAATAATTTGATTTGAGAACATATTATCAAAATACTAAAATTCTAAATTAAAATACTTAAAATATGAGATTGCTGAAGTGTTATTTAAAATAAGTCATGGTCATGCACACAGCGCATGCATATGTTTTCAATATTTGCAGATGACGTGTGTGGTAAAAAAGTTTGAGAAAGACTGGACTAATCGATTAACTGACTAATTTTTTCAGCTTTACAAATAATTTTCTTGTTATCAGACTAATCTGATTTTTCATACTGTGTCAGGCTCTGTCTGGAAAGTTTATTTTCACTCACAAAAAGGCAGTATTTATTAACTTGTTTCAAGAAGCTGAACTTTAACAACCCTTCTGGTACTTTGAAAATCCCGTCAAGTAGAACGGACATTGTTCATGTTAAATATTTATGTATGTATGTCTCTGAGAGATAGATGTGAGTGTATGTTCACTGTGGGATTTGACACTGTGACCTTGTGGCTAAGGCACTGCACGCCTGACATACAGATATACAGCTGCTAAAACAGAGGCTACTGACCCTTACACACCTACACACATGCACAAATTCAATCAAACACACACACACACACACACACACACACACACACACACACAAACATGTCTGCAGCTGCACAGACTTTGGGATGACCTCCGTTTCTTCATCTTTCTTTCTCTATGTCGTTCTCTCATCTCTGTCTCGCTCTCTGATCTTTCTGGGTGCTTATATTCTCCCAAGGAGCTTCCTGTGGCAACACATGGTGTCAATAATGAGCCCCCCTACACACACAGACAAACACACACACACTCACAGACTCGCAGACTTTCCCCTCCTCCACTATTCATAATCCTTCATCCCCTCTCGCCTACTTCTTTCTGTCCTGTCCCCTCTCTGCTCTTTCTTTCATTCTCTCCTTTCATTCCTTGGCCTCCTGATCGACCTCTTTTTCCTGCCTTTATCTCCTCTTTTACTCCTCTCCTTGTCTTTGGTGTGTTCTTGTATTTTTTGTTGTTTTTCTAGTTGATTGAAAGAAAATTGGCAACTATTTAGGTAATCAGTTAAACACTTTTCAGGCAAAAATCTCAAACATTTGCTGGTTCTTGCTTCTTAAATGAGAGAATTTGTTGCTTTTCATTGTCATTTTTCACAGTAAAAGTCTTTGCGTTTTAGGCTGTTGGTTGGAGGAAATAAACAATTTGAAGACATCACTATGGGTTATGGAAAATTGTGATGAGCATTTTTACATTTTTTAAAATATTTTACAGATTACATGATTAATCAAGAAAAAAATCGTCAGGTTAATCAGTAATGAAAATAATCATGCATAAGAAAAAAATGGGTGTCCAACAACTGATAATCGCTGATATAATTGGGCTACATTCCACAAGCTCTCCTAACTTTTTTAGTCTGATGCAACGGTTTTCAAACTTTATGTGCCCAAGGCACACCAAGGGGCAAACCACAAGGCGCACTTTCGTTTGTTTCTGTGCAAAATGATTTGAGATCTTGCAACTGCACAAATGGTGAACATTGGGGTTTTCTTTGATGGTAGGTTTTAAAGGATTTTTTTTTTAGGTATAGAACTTGCCTCTATTTTGGGAAATGTAAGTGTGTATGAAGTACTGATATAATAAATAAAAAATTAATTAACTTTCTGTATAGTTGTATATTGAAATAATAATGTATCATTGTCACAAAATCTCAGAACATACCTGGACTTGCTTCTTGGCACACCAGTGTGCCTTGTACACACCGATTGGACACCACTAGTCTAATAACAACTTTCACTGAAACTTGATAGGATCAGAATATCACTCACCAAAACTGTCTTGGTTAGTCTTGCCACTGTTCCAGCAATAATCATCTCTGGTTTGGTTGAAATAAACCCTTAATTCAGTTATATGAAAATATACTGGTTCTACATGATCTTTTCCCTGCAGCGTCCCTCTATCATTGCTGGCCTTTTTTTGATTGATGGGTTAGTTGGTGGATCAGAGTCTGTTGCTTACTCATTCTTTAGAGGGAGACCATTAAATTAGCAAAATAAAATGAATAAAAATGAAATAAAATTCTGAAAAATTGGCCTAAAAACCCCAAATGGCAAGGGACTTGCTGATATATTTGTCCAATCGCCCAACGCCACTAATAATTTTGATGCACTGCCATGAAATTTGGAGGATAAACAAAATACATGTTTGAATAGTGAAATTTCTGCCAAATTGAGCTTGACAACCCAAGTCTGCAACATCCTAAAATAGCTGTACAGAGCTTGGAGCCTTTTGATATAGGTGACAACATGGCCTTATCTGTGGCAACATCCTCAAGTAAAACTTTATATTTATCGCCCCCTGGAAGAAATGATCCAAGAAAAGTACTTTACTCACCATACAAAGGATATTACAGGAGAGATGGATGCTTTTCAGGATGTTATTCTGAACTAACTGCAAATGGCAAAAAAAACACCACTTATTGCTGATATACATCCACTCACCCAACGCTAATAAACACTGATAAAACCTCCTGAATGCTGTTAAATATTGAATCAACAAATCAGCAGAAGTTAAAATATTTCAAGCTGTCCATAGTTGAAATTTGCATTGGACCTATTTGTCTTAATCTTATATCTGTTTGGGAAAATGTATCATTTTGGCTACTGATGGACTTCTTGCACATCTCTGCCTATCAAAAGCATTCTGCTCTTTGCTTTTTCTCTAATTCACATCCCCCCACCCCCCTTTCTCTGCGCCCCCTCACACATGTTTCTCCCTCATCTCCTCCTCCTCCTCCCCCTCCACCTCCTCTCCGCTATCTCTCTTTCATCCCATACAGGAGTACTGCTGACAACCTCTGCGGCCATAGCTGAGCTCAGTGTCTGGCCTCAGTTTGTTTGTCTTGCTACTCCTCCACCGCTGGTTTTCTGGAGGTCTTATTGTTTTGTTCCAGCTCAAATCATTTCAGTTCAAAACCTCTGTTTATTCACAGCGAACTCACTGAGAGCAAGCTGTCTTTTACAGGAGGAATCTGTCTGACACAGGCAGTTCAAAGACAGCCATAAAGCAAGACAGACGCCCCCCAGCTCTATTTTGGAATTTTTTAGTTTGTTGGGTTTGGTTTGTGTATGTTTTTTTTCTGAGTCAAACTTTGGGAACTACTTCTCAGTTTGTTGGTTTTGGTGCGGGGTTGTTTTCAAAGCTCTCATTATGCTTTATGTAGGTCGTGTAGCTACAACACTCGGTTTCTTTGAGTCAGAGCTGATTGGGTTTTGAATGAATCGCCTGATAATCAGATTCATCTTAACTATTGTAGGTTTACAGTAGAAATCTTAGATTTAACAGACACAATGTGGACTCCAGTCAAAGCATGAATTGATCATTCAGATTTTGACAGTGTCTGACTCATGTCTCATGATCAGGTTGGAGTACTTTTACTGTAATTGTAGGCTGTCCCTCTTCAGTATTCTGTGGGAATCTCCTCCCCTTTTCAAGAAAAAAATTGCACAAAACTGTAGTATTTATGTGGCTGTGCGTTGATGTACTTAAAACTGTCACTTGTACAAAAATAATGCCCTTGCCAAACCTCATTAATTCTGTGATGAACGAAAGTCATGCTGCATTAGCTGCTGACTGTTCCCAACTGCACTGTATGTATGAATTCCCTTTAACATTGTGATTATGAGTAAAGATCTTGGTTGCTTTTTTATATGATTTTTATGCCGATGAATGGATGTTTATCCAAGACTGTCCTTCCCAGAAAAAATGTCAGAAACTGTTATTTAGCAAAATACCTAATAATGACATGTTAACATTCAAGTGTGAAAGTGATCTAACAGCGGTTATAGAGCCATAAAGTCAGGAGAAAAGTGAGCCTGGGCTGACTTTGCTAACCCAGACGCTATCGCCCTTCACCAGCTAACAAAACATGAGAACTTTTCTTGTGTCTGGAGCAACATTTATTCACTGACAAACAGACCATAAACTGCACTGCTGCGTTCACAATAGCTGGTCCACCTTAAAGGTCAGTCCACCTTAAGTGAGTCTGAGCCGAAGTTGTCGCTAACTTTGGGGCTAACCCCCCCTTATCAGTATGGAAAACACGAGAACTCAGCTTGCGTTTTGAGGAGTTGTAGCATTTATTCATCGACAAACAGCCTAAACTGTACACACACAGCACTGCTGCGTTCACAGCTGTAACATCACATGCGCTCTGTCTCTCACATGCCATCCCACCTATCTTGACTGCACAGGCCACCTACACACCAAGTTATTCCTTAAAGGAGTTCGCTACTTGTATGACACATTTTAGTCAAAGTTTTTATGCTTAGGCCCTCTGAGGGGTCACTTTAGGCTTGGTGGCCACCGGGATTACAAAACATTTGCAGAAATTGTGCTTAAGTTTGAATAAATATGTCACTTCCATTCACCAACACCACACTTATGATAATATTGACCCCTCCGATGAAAAATATACTGGACTGCAATTTTTGATACTTTGATGGAGATAACTGGTGCATTTTAGAGCCTAATGCCATCACCGCTCTGTTTGGTATCTCTCAGTTGCCTGTGCATAAGCTCCAAGCAGATCTGTTAGCGTTTGTAACATTATTGGCTAGATGGCTCATATTAATGAGATAGAAATCACCAACACCTCCTCCCCACAATCTGTGGATAAAGAAATTTTTTTAGTAATTTACAGCTTTAAAGAAATCTGATCTGTTATCTTCCTTGTTATTTTCCTACCGTACTATGATCACATGAAGTGACAGGTGGCAGGTTGTAAAGCACCCTGAGGCAAATTGTGATTTTGGACAATATAAATAAAATTTGACTTGACTTGAAATTGTGTCAGTTTTATGTGGCAGGTTAGGTTATGTAGTTAAGAAAGACAGTTTTACCCTCAGATCTCCCAGAGTGTTATTATCACCACCTTTGCTGTGCTGTCCTAGCCTGATAATTAGCTGACTAACAACAAAAAAAACATATCAACTTCACTAAAGTTATCATTTTGATTTTTTTCTTTGGGTTAATGAAGAGCCTGTGTAGTTCTGCAGGACAAGCAAACAGACACTAAGGTAACAATAAAAAGGTTGATGCAGCCCTAATTAGCAAATCAGCAGGAGTGGAAGAGCAGACAAAAAAAAAAATCAAATATGTAGCCCGTAGGCAGAGAATACGAAACTAGATGCAATCATAAAATTCAATTTTTATGAGTCGATTATACAGTCAATTCAAATATAGAACCTAAAACTTTATTTCTCAAACTTTAATCCCTCTCAAGACAAAACGAAACTGCCAACTGTGTTCTCCTGCAGTTCACTCAATGCAACACACATGGCCTACAAATGTTAATATGATCAGCTCCTTGTCTGCACACAATCTTTAATTCTTTGGGTTTGTTGTGGCTTCATAATGGAGCCCATACTCCCAAAGCAAATATTCAAAACAATCATATTCAGAGCTGCTAACCCAGTTTATTATGCTTAATCTAGATAGAAAAGACTAAAGAATATAATGTTTTATATGTAATTGACTGTTTTTAGCCTTCTTTTCACTTCTGTCTCTTGAAATAAAAGAAAAATCTAAAACCTTTACAGAATAATTCAAGGGGTCTCCTCAACCTCCACAGCAAACCCACTGTACCAGGCTCCCACCAACATCAAAATGCTTTGTGGATCATGTTTCAAAAGCTGTTTTTTTATACTTTTGTTGGCAAGTCTGCTGTGAGCCTCTGTGGTCAGAATGTCTGAGCTGAGGCTTGCTGTTAGACTGGTGTTTCTCTGAAGTCGTGTATAGATTGGTGCTGGCTGGTTTTAGTGGCTGCTAGACATTACCAATTACCTCACCCACGACATCCTTGTTCAACACATGCTCACAACATGGTTTTTCACAGTGTGTCTGTGGAAGAAACAGACATTGTGGGAGAAGGCCTTTGAATGCCGCTGAATGTGTTGTTCTCCAGCTGCGATGATTTTGTGTCGTGACCTTCAATTTTAAAGCGACGTCTAACCCCTCACACTCTTGACCTGTTGACCAGGCTTGTTAGGGCCCCAGCCTGGTGTGTGGTCCAAGTCAGAGTGTTTTACATTGTTCCACATTCACATACAGATAGGGTTTGACCAGTTGTACTTGAGATGCAGAGTAGGGATGCCACAGTGAGAAAATTTTCCCACTGGTTAATAAACTAGTGTCAACACCGGTTTTACCATACGATTTCCAAGAAAAGATATGAGCAATGATACTCATTATTGGTAAGGTGAGAGCAGTTACTTTGATATTTAACGTTAGATCTTTAGATTTCCCATTTCTTTGAACAAAACAATTGTTTAGAAGGTTAGTTCTGTAAGTTTTTAGTTGCCAAGTCTATCAAACACTGGAGGTGACATTCACAGATGAGTAACGAAGATGCTAAGTACACGTGGCTTGTGCTCATCAAGCTTGTTGTCAAGGCCATTACCCATGGTTTAGACAAGTTAGCACCAGCTAACGCCTTCATGGTACTGTATTTAACAAGAGAATACTCACTTTTATGTGTGTTCTCACCCCATGACTGTGTGGCCCCATGTGCTGGGGCTCCATGTAATTGCCCTTTCCACAGATTTTAGTTTGAACAACCATATCTGGTAATCAAGCAACGTCATGTCAGGCTGTGATTACTCCCTTTTTGAAATATGACTCTGCTGCTGCTGTACAAAGCAGACACTTGAAGTGTATAATTGTAGCGTCCATTATGTATTGATAACACACTTAGTTATTCATTTGTTGAACATGGTGTTAATACACAAAATTGAGCTAAATTGGTTTTATTTCTATACAAAAAAGCTAGATGATGGTCGGGGTGTGGATAAGTAAAGTAATGTGTGTCTGTCCGGACACTGTGTAACACAGGCTTACTGCAGAGTTTGTACAGTTTGCACCAAAGACAAAGAGTGTAGTTGCACCGGAACCATTTTCAGTACACACTTGCAACCTCTTCGAGGTTACAGGGTGCTGGAGCCCAGACTTCATCCTTAAAGCTAAAATTTGAATTTGTTAGGCACAACTTTAAATTTAATGTAAAAGCTTCAGAGTTCTTGTATAGCCTACATGTACTGCAGTCCTTATTTAATTTCAAATCACCAAGACAAGTGGATTGTAGATTTGTTACCTGAAGGCAGCCACATCCTCCAAGACTGCCAGCAGTCAACAAATACTCTTCACTTATCCAATTAAAATCCTGTTGCACATATAAGGTGGTTTGATTTTGCTGTTAATTATATTTAATAGCAATCGTTATCGAGTCTAAAGAGTAAAAGAGAGGAATGCAATGTGCCTTTAGCAGTACATAAGTCAAGGTAAACTATTTGATAGACAAGTGATCTGTGGGTGTTGCAGTGAAAAAACAGCTCTTAAATGACCACTGAAATGTTCACAAAAACGAAGCTATACTGCAAATCATCACTTTAACTCAATTGCTTGAAGTCTGTATTGGACACTAAGCTTAGCTGGTTATCTTTTACCTGCTAAAACTGGTGTATGCTCCTGTAGTACCAGAATGTAGTTTTTTCCTCATTTGCAACTTTTAATTAAAATCAAATACGTTCAGCCGGGTTGACTGACAGGTGGATAAATGAATGAATGAAAGTCGAGGGCTTCCTCACCCAACAACTACCGTTTCTGGCTTTACTGACAGATCTGTATGCAGTGCACACATAGTCTTTGCAGCACAGCTTCTAGATAGAAACACACACACATGCGCACACACACACACACACGTGCACACACACCCACACACACACACACACACACACATGCACACACAGAAAGAGGCAGCAAACAGAAAGGCCATTATTTTGGGGCTGAATGTTTGTGTGATTGAGCTGATAAAGCATCAGAGGAATACGAGTCTATTAGACTGGCCTGGTTAGCTATGGATTTAACATTTATACACACCTCTGTGTGTGTGTGTAGGTGTGTGTGTGTGTGTGTAGGTGTGTGACAAAGAGAGTGAAAAACACAGGCAGAGGCAGAAGTATAGAGGAGGAAGAAAGAGGTATGTGTTGTATATACATTTTTGCTTTTCCATTATTCCAGTTGCTTTTCTCATCAGTATTGTGTGTGTGTATGTGTGTGAAGAGAGAGGGAGAGGGACATATTCTGTATGTAATTTCACATTTCCATTATATTTTTTGTATTTCCATTATTCTGGTCCAAGGCAAACCCACAGAGAGCCTAATGCAGAGCAAATGTTGACATCTGACACGAGATGAAATATGTGAAAAATGGTGTGTGTATGTGTGTGTGTGCGTGAGTATGGACGGGGCCCACAGAGCCTTTGCAGCCCTGCAATAATAGACCAGTGACACCCGGGAATTTTGGGTGCTGGTCTGTGATTGGACAAAGCTATAATGGAGTGAATTATTCCACAATGTCATATCCTGTTCAGGGCACAATGAGGCTGGCAGGGATGTAGCTGGGTAGTAACGGATTTAATTCTTAAATAAAATTCAATTCTGCATTTGCATGTAATTTAAGGGAAACCTGTTCCAAATTACTGTGGCATTATATAACTGTAGTGGAAAATTGTACTAGCCACCTCACTCATGACAATTAAGCCTTAACAAAAACAAATAAATTAGCAAAGTTAAACTCCTGGAGAAGCATCATGGGAAAATTATGTACGCGAGGGTCGTCTCTCAGCCTATCAGCTGCATATGTAAATGCCACAGTCCTACAGCAATAGCTGATGGACACGATTTCACAAGTTAGATTACACAAGCTACACAAGCTTTCCAGACAGAAGTTCTGTTTCAGCCTCATGTAATCTTACTGCTACTACTAACCCTATTATAACCCTATTAATACCCTAACCCTAATGATAATAATAATGTTGTAGCATCTGGGCAACTAATGGCTACAACCCAATACCATATAACAAATTAGATGTGAGCAAAAGACTGATATGCACTGAGGTCACTTTACAACTGGACTCGGACCTGGTCGTAATGTTACTTCAAGGCAGGATTTGTTGACAAAATTAAAAGTGAGGAGGACACCAAATGGCTGTGTGTGGACAGATCTTTGCAGATATTTTTATTTTATTACATTATTAGAGAAGAGATATGTTCACATGCAGGTACATCAGTGTTTGCAGTTATGTCTGGAGTGAGGATGCACGATGTGATGCACATTCATGAAACTAAAGGCTCAGTCACACTGAATATAAATGAATGATGCTAAACATTTAATTGACTCAGTGGGCTTAGTGACAGTGACTTCTGCATACCACAATATCATATGCATACCCTCTATACATGAATCTATAAAAAGTTATTAATCAAACATTCACTTTTGCTATATGACATCAACAGACTCGTTAAGTCGTTTACCAAAATTTTCACTGACTGTCTGAGCTGTTGTTCCAACTTGAGGGGGTGTTCATGTGAATTTTCTCGGTTGTGAACAAATTTTTCAGATGATACTTATACCACATGAATGTAGGATCACTTCCTATTTTCTATCTAGTGTGCAAGCATGTTGACAACTTTTTGCATAAAGAATATGTAATTCTTCACTGTGGCTAGACATGTCAATAAAGTTTTTTGCAGGTTCCTAGCGATGACTTCAGAAATACTGAGGTTATCAGCCCCCTCTAGTAAGCAACACGCTCTGTCATGTTCTGATTATTTTCCTATTTGTTCAGATGTTATCACCTACATTGAACTGTTCAGCTGTCACTTTTCTAAAATGTAATTTCTCTTTATGTTGATCTACATATATTTTTCAAAACTTTTTAGACCTTATGGCCAGGAATACGATTGTAATTCAGACATACATAAATCTCTTTATTTTTGTTTTAATTAAGGCTTTTGCCTAAAACTGACTTATAGACAGTGTTGGGGCTAGTTACTCAAAAAAGTAATATATTACATATTACTCTCAAAAATAGTAATGCCTTACTTTACTTTATTACTCCCTGGAGAAAGTAACTAGTTATATTACTAGTTATATTACTAGTTACATTTTTTTTCTTAATGACTCTATAATTGCCTGAGATGCAT
>JAJHUR010093003.1:0-30565 GCA_027495735.1 Lutjanus campechanus
GGATTACACCACACAAGCAGGATGGAGACATTTTGTGTTTGTTTTGTGTGCTATTTTTAACGTTTTATCCGTGGTCACCATTCACTGCCATTGTACTGGATGAGGCTGCTACCCTGCTTCTCCTAAAACTCCAGGATTGTTTGGTGAACTGAAGATGAGTGGGTTATTCTCGCATGGTGGAATATCACTTTAATACTATGGCAAGGAGTCTGTGTTGTCTGCGGATGCGGCAAAACAGCTGGAGTCGGACATGAACAGGTGCAAATGGTTTTCAATTCTGTGTGTGATGAGTCTGTGGACTCCAGTGATACAGCCCAGCTGTTTTCATTCACATGGTGTTTGATGACTTTTCCACCAAAGAGGAGTTTTGGACCTTACTTCCACTGAAAAGACAAAATGCACATGCAGATGATTTAAATGTTGTTTGTGATACAAAATGTGAGCTGTGGACACTGACATTTTGTAAATATTCAGTTAAAACAAGCTTATTGAGTTTGTTTGGGTTGAAATACAGTATGAGAATAAATGTTACAAAACATGAGTAGCTCTCGTCCATTTTCATTTTGTAAAAGTAGCTCTCAGAGGGAAAAAGGTTGGAGACCCCTGGCCTACATCAATCAAAAACATTTTGTCACAGAAAATGTAAGCATGGGCTGCGTGTAAAACCTCAAAAAAAAAACCTGACATATTTCCCAGTTTTGTTTGAAAAAAGACAGGCATCACTCTGTAGCCTTTGCTGTGTGAATGACTTTGTGATGATTTCTCAATAACTACTTGGCATATGTCTCCCATGCAGCCTATTATGCTGCATCCACAGTAGTAATTTAAGCAAATGATAAGGTTGGATGTGAGTCATTTCTCGCTCATCTCCTCTCACATTCAGACACTAAAGGGAGGCAAATGTGTTTATGAGAACACTGAAACATTTAAGAAGTTTGGGTTTATTTTGTTAAATAGAAAGAAAGAGATACTGAGCCCTGAGTAATAGAATGCACACTAGAGACTAAGTACAAACTATACGGTAGAGAATTAGGGCAGCCTCTTGTTTATTTTGTATTTCAAGGATTAAGTTGAAATGTTGAAAATAAAGTTAAGATGCCAAAAATAAATTCCAAATGTCAAGAATCAAGTTTGAAATGTTACGAATAAAATCAAAATGTCAACAGAAAAGTAAAAAAATCGTGAATTTCATTCAAGTGTTGAGAATATGCTCAAATAATAATAATGTCAAATGTCAAGAATAAAGTTGAAGTGTCAAGAATAAAGTTGGAATGTCGAGAATAAAGTTCAAAATGTCAACAATCACGTCTGAAGTGTTGACAATAAAGTCAAAATGTTGAGAATGAAGTCAAAATGTCAAAAATAAAGGTTAAATGTCCGCAATAAAAAGAAAAAATGTTAAGATTAAAGTCCATAGTGTCGGACTTTAGCCTTAAGAATATGCTCAAAATGTCAAAAATAAAGGTGAAGTCTCGGGAATAAAGTCGAATTTGTTCAAGAATAAAGTCGAAATGTCGAGAATAAAGTTCAATTGTGAAGAATAAAGTCGAAATGTCTACAAAAAAGTTTGAAATGTCAGCAAGTCTGAAATGTTGACAATAAAGCCAAAATGTTGAGAATGAAGTCAAAATGTCAGGAGTAAGCTTAAAATTTTGAGAATAAAGTCATACTGTCTGACTTCAGTGTAGAGAATTTGCTCAAATTGTCAAAAATAAAGTCGAAATGTTGAGAATTAAGTCTGAAACGTCGAGAATAAAGATTGCAGTGTCTGACTTTATTCTCAGTATTTCAGCTTAATTCTCAAAATGCTTCTATCACCTTTATGCCTGGTCCTGATACACTTCTGTGGAACTACAATCGCACAATTTGGAAACGAAACATTTGACTAACAACTGCTGTGTATTTGACATGTGGCATAATTGGTCATCTCATGCTGAACACAGTACGTATTTTTTTACAACAAATTAAATTGAGTGTCAGTTTTGCTACAGCCTTGGGTTTTTTTTATCTGTTGTGTGGTGTGAAACACGACTCCCAAAAAGACACATCGTCCTCCTCAATCCCTCCTGACCAGCTAAAAACTGCCTCCCTCCTGGCAGTCCACGCTGAGGGGGAAACAGAGCTCATCTAAACTCTTGGCCTCCTGCTGCTTTGTTTTTCCAGCCTGGCTGTGAGCTGCGCCATCCAGCAGCTCACCGGCTCACCACCACCAATCCGACAGCTGCAGCTGCTCACTACGCTGGCTCACTCACTAATGTTAGGATGATAATGCCAGTTAAGGCTGACACTGATACTCTTAGATAGAGGTGGAGGGTGGCAAGGGCATTGCTTCAGCATTTGTATTTTGGTCCAACATCAGTCCCTTCCAGGACCCGTGCAGCAGAGCCGCCCAGTGACAGGCTGAGAGATTAGAGTCCTCTGACTAACATTATCCCCCTCTATCAACTCTAATTTCCTCATGGCTTTGAACTAAATTCCGCAGCACACTTTATCTTCCTCAGCATGATATCACTCTCATTTTCAAACTTGTGAAATAGGCTGTTTAACGTGCCATGAAGCGCCATAAAGTCAAGCTTAGACTTACGGATGATCAGCCATTCAGCACATTCCCTCCTTTAAACCAAACCTTTCTCTTCTTTCTCATTTAAGAGATGTCGTGATGACTGCCTTCTCATAAAACTATAAATCAGTTCAATTGCTTTTCATTCCTTTTACCCAAAATGACTATTAAATGTGGACAGTAAATGAAGAGAGCTGAGTTAATGATAGAGGAACATGATCCATCACTGCTAAGCCAAATGTGGTCCTTTTACATGTATAGGGAACTTTAGCAGCTTGCAAAACTATAAGAAGGCTCGAATGTTTAGTTGAATGACCCGAGGGTTGGTTGATGTGATGCTCAAATGAATGATCATGTTGATTCATGTCTGTTGGATGTCTAAATAGCAGGGTTTGTAGTAAGGCTGCCACAATATCAGTTTTCACCACACAGTTATCATGACCAAAATAATTCTTGATAACAATATCATTGCAATATCTATAGAAGATTTGAATGAACTGGTGTTTCATCTACACAGTCACTCATGTAAGTGAAAACCATTTCATATTTGAAATCAAAGGTACAAACCACCACACAAATGACACCGCACCCCCCTCCCCTCACCCTCGGTCAGTTTGGGCAGTCAGTTACAAATGTACCTACAGTGACTCTCTGTCAAAATCAGCCCAGCAGTTCACTGCAGCTCACTTCAGTTCCAACAACCCGACACAGGAGAAAAAAAAATACCATCCTGTCACCGTCCTCTGGCTCTGATGGCTCAGACATCCAATAAAGCTGCTAGACAGAGCGTCCATGTTTCAGGTTGTTTTCAGGTTGTAGTTGTTGACACTGAGACATTTTAGAGCAGAGAAAACTGCTCATTTTTTCATTTTGTGCTAATCATTCAAATTTGGCTGGGTGTTTATGTGGTGTGACAAACAATCTTTTATATAAACAGCTTGTAAAAAGAACAAAGTGACAATGTACTGTATATTGACTTCTGTGGGTATAAAGGAATTCTGTAAACTTTATTTTTAGCGATTACATTTATAGTGACAATTTAGATACCTTAAAAGTGCTTGAATTTAATGCTTAAAAAGCTGTACAAAACCTAAAATAGGCAATAGTTTGCTAACATATTAGTCATAACAGCTTGCGTACTGTTTATGTCAAATATGATATTTTAGCTTGTTGCAGGGTTCTGAACCCAAGTGGCCAAAAACTTAATTAATGCAGCTAAAGATGTTACAATTTTTTGCTCCTGATAACCATTCTGATACCTGAACTTTGTATATTGGCTAATACTGAGTACCAACCTGGTGCCCACAATTTAAAAATATATATATTATTATTTTTAACAGTTGTATACTACTGACCCTGTATGATTGCAGTCATTGTTGTGTGGTCAGGCTCTGGTTAAACCCTTTGTAATACATGAACAAATACTTACAGAGAATGAAAACCATAGAACATGACTTCCTGGGGGAAAAGTGCTGGGAAGTAGCAGTGTTTCCTGTCAGGGTGAATAAATGACGTGGCATCCGATGGGTGCATAGACACATGTAATTGCAGATATGATATCATCATTTTAGGCTGTACTTTCCAATACAGGTATTGATATCGTAACAGCCCAAAATGCAGCTTTAAGGATGGAGAAGAGCTAAATTAATATTAAGTCATGACGAGTACCAGCCATGAAATTTTGTGGATATTCATAGTTCTGAAAAGATGACTTTAAAATGACTTTCTTATTCCTTGACTTTTGAACGTCACCACCAAGTCATTAAATGTTCTGTAACGGCTCCCCAGAGGAATAAACTTTGTCCTCTTGTATGCTTTTTTGTAACTGTCCCCTTAATCCACATTGTCCACTTTTAACAAAATCTGTTGAAATGCACCGGCATGGCATTTGCTTTAGATATTCATATTGTGGTATTGGTGTGTTCTGTGCTTTAGGAACACAAACATAAATGTGTTGATCAGAATGAGAGCTGTCGGGCTACAAAACGCGGATGAAGAGGTTGTGTTTGGAGGCTCAGGGATGAATCCATAATACAGAGGGGATGTAGGATTAGACCCGTAGCTTTTGTTACGCGGAGGCAGCATCATAATCTATTAGCATCAGCCATGATGGGATTACAGGCTGTTAATGAGACCACACAGGCTGGCCAAGGATCTTTTTTCATGACTGCTGGGCTGCCAGCATTAGCATGCCACCGCTAACCCATCTCAGCGGAGGTGTAAGAACAGAAGAGGAGCGACTCGAACATGAGACCTGCCCTCAACCAATCACCATCAATCACCTCCTCTCTGCCTTTTCATGTCACGTCTCCTGACTGAAGCATCTTGATCATGGCTTTACCTCAGCGTGGAATGTGAAGGGAGGGAAGGCTGCGCTCGCGCACGACGCGAGCTGTTTATTTCTCATAAGAAGGAGATGTGAAGGGAGGAATGGAGACTTAATGAGAGGATAAAAGAGGGAGGAAATAAACGAGGGCAGGCTGCAGCCACAAAGCATGCAGAGAAGGGAGAGGGAGCGCGAGCATGCCTGGACCGCCTCTCCTGGTCAGCAGTCTCTGTTTTCAAGAAGCAGAGAGGTCAGAGGTCACCTCTTAATGATGCTGGGCTCCTTTTGCTGACAGCAGGCTCTGTCCTCACTTCACTGTTGACTGAGGCAGATCCACTGTCAGTATCACCTTCACTCTGTGTAGACAGAAGACACAGCAGGAGCTCTTTCTCTCTCTGCAGCCTTCTTCAATGATCTTCTTTGACTGTATTGACCTGTGCATTTATAGAACAGCCTTCAGATGGAGTTGAGATAAGGCAGATGTTTATTAATTAATAATTAATTATATATTATTGTGAATATTGTGAATGATTTTATTTTTTACAGCCAACTGTTAAAACATTTTTTTGGTTGTGAGTTTGTAAGGTTGCTCCTCTTCTTTTCTGAAACCATGAATCTGTTAGTCAGTGGGCACAAAATCTATTTTTGATAATGAATTGATTTATGAAGGAGTCCAAATGTCCAAATCTGATGACACTCTGCTTTATATAACTGTAAGTTAAAGCTACTACAGGGAGTTTTTAACTGGTTATAAAACAGTCTCAATTTAACACTGATGCCTCTATATCACCTACATAAGCCAACGAGTACATCAGCGAGAGGACTGGCTGTTTCTTTAGAGATGTTCTTTAATGGCTGCCACCAGGTCAGATTCTCCTTGGAATCAGATGAAACAAGCCTGCGTTTACATTTTCTCAGACAAAGTTACAGTGAGTAGTGCATTAGCCAGGTAAAAAGAAGCAGGACAAGATTTTTATTCAGATAATTTTATTTCTGAGGTTATATTTTGTGTTTTATTTTTTATAGTGGAGATGCTACCAGTTCCTCGTAGTAGCTTTAAATATCTTTTTAAAGTGTTGGTCAGACAAACAAGATATTTGAGGATGTCACCCTGGGCTCTGGAAAATTCAGATTTATGCTATTTTCTATACTTGCAACAATTAATTGATTATTAATCAACTATTAAATTAATCTGCAACTTTTTTGGTTATTAATTAATTGTTTTGAGTCATTTTTTTAATTAAAATGGTGAAATTCTCTGATTTCTTTTGGTCAGATGTGAATATTTTCTGGTTTTCTCTGAGACACTAAACTGAATGTCTTTGGGTTGTCCACAAAACAAGACATTTTAGGACTCCTTGGGCTTGGATCAACATTTTTGACCATTAATCAAGACAGATTAATCAATTACAAAAACAGTTTATAATGGGAAAAATGACTATGATTAATGAATATAATCATTAGCTGCATTTAACGAGGTTTGTTCCAATACCGATACCAGTATCAGAAATGATGCAAATACAGCCTAAAGTGCTGCTTTGGGAAATGCAAGTGTCTGACTCTGTGCACCAATCTGATATGTCATTTATCAGCTCTACAGGACCCTGCTACTTCCCAGCAGTGTGTTGTATGTTAAGTGATACAACAATGGTAGCAATTATATCATATCCCCACAGGTTAGGAATATACAGCCAATAATAGTAGTAGTAATAATATATAGTAATTTTTAACCCAACGGTATCGGATGAGTACTCTGTATCAGCCCATACGCAATGTTCGGGTGTCAGAATCGTTATCAGGGAGGAAAAGTGGTATCAGAACATCTCTATTCTGAACCAAGTACTATCTCTGTATCTTATTAAAAATAGAACATGTGATATATTTAAGTCTGTCACATTAGTTCCATGATGCTCATAGTGTTCAGTGGCCTCATCTTCTATCAGATTTAAACCTGCAATATGTAATCAATGTTTTTACATGTATAATGGATCACATGGTTTGTAGAAATGTAAAAGGTTTAAAAGGTGAAACCAAAACGATCACAGCTGCCTTTCTGAAGCTTAATATTGATGTAATCGTCCGTCTGTGTGTGTCCAGGTGACGTTCCGTACGAGGATCTACCACTGTAACATCAACAGTCAGGGTGTGATCTGCTTGGACATCCTGAAGGACAACTGGAGTCCTGCCCTCACCATCTCCAAGGTCCTACTGTCCATCTGCTCCCTGCTCACTGACTGCAACCCTGGTGAGAGCTGCAGCACACACACACACACACACACACACACACACACACAAACACACACACACACACTTCTCCTTGTCATAACTCAATCCAATTCTAGCTGTGACAGGTTGACTGACGTGTCCATTCTGTGTAGATAATGTACATAGAAGTGTGTCACTTTGAGGCCTGAGTCGTGCTCTTTGTAGCACAACAGCAGCCGTCGTCTGTGGACAGACAGGCAGGTCTCTGTGATGGAGGAACTGCTGCTATTCAAACAGCATCTGTAACATTGTACCGGCGTCTGTGATTTCAGAGAAGGGCCTCCGCTCTAACCGTTCTGTTCTCTTGAAATATTTTCATACATTTGATATAATGAACATGAATTTTGCTGCCTATTTCATGCAGTCTACCAGTGCCCAAGCAGAGTTTAAAATGACAGGACATTAAGTTGTGACTCATTTAATTCGCTCCTGCATGCAGTTTGTAAACTGTTTGCTGGAATGTTGAAAATTTAAAGATGCCGATCTTTTGGACTGTGAAGGGAAACATAAATTACACATTTTTATTAACTGATCTCATATTAAAAGAGTCTCCTTTTCATCAGACATTTGTGTATTCTTTAAAATAATTCACCTCACAGCAGGCTGAAAAGTAGTGCTTTAAATCAATATGGGTGTTAATCTTGGCTGGTAGCTGTAATGTGATGTCTAAATCAGCTGGGTTGAAATATCGGCACACATTAGCTCATGACATGTCAAAAAAAACGAGGGCTATAAAATGTCCCAATCAGTACATCTTGGCCACCTTAATAAAATAAATTTAAGGTTGCTGGCTGAGCTGTAGTGACGGCACTGCAAGTTTTACTGAAATGTTATTTGGTCAGATATTGTAAGGGTGTTTTCACACCTGCACTTTTTTGTCCAGTTAAATTGGGCCCTGGTTCATTTTCTTCCCTGGTGTGATTCAGGAGGTGTGAACACAGTAATTGCACTCATGTGCAAACCTCAAAATCTGCAGTGAGACCCTTGAGAGGAGGTGGAGCCAAACAAACTCTGGACCGGTGCGTTTGTAGTGGGAATGTGATCAGACCCAATTACCAGGTGTTCTCCACATGATTAGGCTTAACACCTTGTTGTACATGCCCAATATTAGCTCCCTTTTTCCTGCTCAGTCCTCTAAAGGCAGTGCATCTTTGTTGCAAAGTATGAGGTACAGAGTGCTCCACAGAGTGCATTCTTCTGGTTTTGTTTTGCCTGGCATATTGCCAACATAATTACCACAGTTATGAGCAAATGCCAACTGTACCGTTAGTCCATGTTCAAAAGCATTGCAATGTTTCTCTCGCAGAAATGTGCACTAGTCCAGAGCGTAGGACGTTCTTGTTGTATTTACCTTTTTTGCTCCTGCCCCAGACACATCTAACCAATTAGTGGAGTGAACATTGTCGCTTGGTTTGTAGTGATGCATTTTGGTTCATTTGGATTTTTTCTCCTTTTCCCTTTGTTCTGGAACCAGCCTTGTTCAAGAATCCCGGAACCTTAGAGCCAGCCCATTTTTGTTCCCAAGCAAAACCTCCTATTTGTAACCAACTTTTTGGGGTCAGAAACAATTTGTTTTTGGTGGAAGTGCACTAAACGGTTCAAAATGAAGTGCGCAAACAGTGCCACTTACTTCTTGGTGGGAGGGCCTCTGTGTGAAAAGGGGAAAGTCTCCAAGTTGACAAAGTCATTAACCACTGACCAGAGCAAACAAGCTACTGGTGTGAAAACGCCCTAAGATAGCCATCGGATAGGTGACACAGGGGCGTGTTCAAACATGAGAGCGCCATTTAGGTAATTAGGTTAATGCATGTCTAGAGTTTATGGAGTACCACACAGGTCAAGATCTGGTTCAAGAGCACCTGAGTTAAGGACTCAGTTTGCCTCAAATGAACTACTTTGTACAATGTGTCATCAGATAGTCAAAAGTGTCTCCAAGTGTGACATTTTGTGTGTCTTTGTGGTGTTGACGCAGTGAACTGTACAAATGGGAGTTTACACCTTCGGACTTCTTCTCGTGTTTTTGTGGTGTTGCAAACAATGTTGGAAGGAGGATTTCAGATGCTGTTAGCACTGAAGCATACTGGAGCCTTTTCAAAACAATACGTAACGCTCTTCTCTCCAGTAACCATTACTGTCTCGGTGTGAATTTGTGGCAGTTGTGGGCGTCAAAAGCGGAAAAAATGTTTGTAGCATTGTCATACCATTTGCATTCATCTTCTTAAAGTAAACAGCGAGCCCGGGTATTCCTGCTCCCTTCATTGCACTTTAATCAATATTTAACCAGGACTGGCTGGCTAAACGCAATCCTGTAAACAGCTGACACCATTCAAGAAGAAGACGGCAACAATTTTTAAAGCTAATTAGATCCATTATGGCCCAGTTTACCAGCAGAGCAAAGAAATGGAAGGAACTGGGAATTCTGTGTGTATTTTATGGACCAGTAAAACCTGTCGTTCCCCAGTTCGACTGGTCCTCTGCTGACAATACGCTTAATGTCTGTTGGTATGAAGTATTGAATTGAGCAAGCAGAGGTGGTTAAAGCAGTTGTCGTAAAAATCTGTCCAATATCACAGCGATGAGGCTCAGTGAAAGAAGTAGGAGAGATGTGCCAGGAAAAAGGGACTTAAAAGGACAGAAGAATGACAGGTGATTTCAGATGTGAATAGTAGGGAATGAGATGGCAACAGAAAAGAAAGAGCGAGGGGGAGTGAGGATGGGAAGCGATAGTGATGATTGTGAAGACCTCTGATGATAGCTTGTGTCCTCTCTGCAGGGATTGCTCTTTGATAAACCTAGCAGCGGAGATTCTCCCTCCGTGGGCGAAAATGAGAATAGCTTTTCCTCTCCTCCTCCTCCTCCTCCTCGTCCTCCTCCTCTTCGACATTTTCTGATGTTGGCGAGATGAAATGAGCCGATTCCTTTAAAGTATGATACAAAAGAGACTTGATCGACACCCCGTCCCCGCCAAAAAAAAAAAAAAAAAAACACCGTCACCCCCTCCTCGATGTTACCCACGCACTTTCTATCCCTCTTTCTGCCTCTTGCCTCATCAAAATCAGTCCGCTCGCTACTCTTCTCACCACTTGCTTAAGTTTTTTAAACCCAGCCTCAAGTGCCGAATGTGGGCCCTGGATCTGAAATACCCTAAAAATATCCCTCCACCGCCTTCCATCTGAAGATTTTCTTTCCCATGCAGGCGGAGATCATTGACATGTGGCTCATTAAAGCCAAGGAAGAGGATGGAATGACAGTTAATCAAGCCTCCCAGGGCTGTTGGCCCTGCCGTCATGCCACATTGAACCCTGTATCAAGTCCCACAAGCAGATTTCTACCTGGGGCGTCCTGGTGGCTCGCCGGGGCTAAGCCACATGCCATGTCAGAGCGTATCTAGGGCTCAAATCCAGCCCAGGGCCTCTGTCGAATGTCATCCCCTTTTCTCCCTGTCTTTGCCTGTCTCAACCTCTGTGAAACGTCCAAAAAGTAATCTTAAATTTTTAACAAAGCCAGAGGGATTCCTCCTCAGTGATTTCTGCTCCTGCTGCTGTCTGGGTAAGATCATATATCTTGCTGATATGTGCTGATATTTGGCCAGTCTTTTATAATAAAGGTGTCTGCTTTTTTTCCCCTCAGTAGCTTCAGGGGTGTCAGTTTGTCAAACCTGTAATAACACATGCCTCACCCCACCTTAAAGAAAGGCTTTACTATCTGGATTGATATCAGAATATATGAGATAAAAAACAGTTTATGTCCTCAGCTGGTGCAGCTCCTGTGTGCATTTTGTACAGCAGCAAAAAACTCAAACCAAATGAGGCTGAAATAATCTGTTCTTATGGTTACACTGTTGGTCCAGTTTTCATATTTGTCTCATTATCTTCTGGATTTTCCCAATTTAGGCCTGAAAAAACTCTGGTTATCCTGCAGCCATCTGGAAAAAAGCCTCTCTGCTTTTCTACAGTCTTTATAAAGGCCTCGGTATGCATCAAACAAACTAATTCCTACAATGTGTTGTCCAACCATGTCTGAAGGCGAGAGTGTTTACAGCTGTTCTCAGTCCGTGCAAAACGCCTCCCATCATCCTCCTCTTGGCTGCATCCCACAGCTTCCACATTCTGTTTCTCTCTTTTGCGTGTCTTTGAGAACTTCACACGATGAATTGTTCAAATGGAGATAACAATGCCCGCGCTCGGTCTTCCCTCGCAGGCATTCATGGTGTTGCACTTGGTTATACACATGAAAAGTGATGAAGTAGTTGTGTAAAGAGAGAGATATATTGTCTGTTTCAGGAAGGTACAGAATGTCAAATGCAACCCCTCTCCCTTGATTCCGAGTTTTCAGATGCTTTTAGATGATCCGACAATCACTTGGTTTGAAGCCTCGTAAGGTCTTAAGCTCCCTACTTTCAACTTGAACTTGTTTCATGATCAAGTTTCAAATGTATCTTGATTTTAGCCACGCAAATGTACTTGTTGCATCAGCAAAATGAAGCAGAGTATTTGTGTCACTTGAACTTTGTCCATCCATCCATTTTCCTCTGCTTATCCGGGGGTTGAGTCACGATGGCAGCAGGCTAAGCAGGCGATTCCAGACGTCTTTCTCCCCAGCAACGCTTTCCAGCTTCTCCTTGGGGATCTTGAGGCATTCCTAGGCCAGATGATACGTAATCTTTCCAGCAAGTTCTCGGTCTACCCTGGGGTCTTCTTCAAGTTGGACGGGCCCAGAAAAACATCCAAAGAACAGCGCCCAGGAGGCATCCTAATCACATGCCCAAACTACCTCCTTGCAGCATGAAGGGGCTGCGGCTCTACTCCGAGCTCCCTTCAGATGTCTCGGCTCCTCACTGTATCTCTAAGGCTGAGCCCAGACACCCTACGGATTTGGCCCCTTGCATCCGCAATCTCTTTCCTTCAGTCACTACCCAAAGCTAATGACCATAGGTGAGGGTTGGAATGCAGACTGAATGCTAAATCAAAAGCTTACTTTAACTTTAGATACATTTAGGAGATGATTAAGTTGAGAGTGAAAGATTTACCATCACAAATCAGTTATTGAGCTTAAGAATGTGCTTGCCCTCTTTGGGACATGTTTTGTCTCTCAGAGGCCTGATATGAGCTGAACCAGCTTATGCACCAGCCTTTTAACTGACAAGGGCAAGCACATAAAGACTGCTTAAATTTTTGAGAAATTATTTGTTTGAGAAGGTGCCAACCCGCCTAAAACAATTCCATGAGTGTGGGCTTCAAGTAAGCTTTACAGTCGTATTATGATGGTCTAACATCTTGTTCATATGGATTAAAAGCGGCAGGCTCGCAGATCTTAAGTCAGAGCCTCTGGGGCTTTTTTCATTTACCATTTATTTAGATACTCTGCTTCAACTGGGCAGTTAAATTGTCAGCTTGCCTCTTATTCTGGCACATGACCAAGCAATCCATTTCCTGAGTGATGTGCTTCCATGCATGTTTTTTTTTTTTTTCTTGTTCAAGTTCTGGGAGCTTATTAAAGTTACTGTACATCATAGAGAATTGGGAGGTCATTGATCATGCTGATCAGCCTGTCTGAATTTCTTTTATGTTGTTGTTTTGCAGGAAAAACCCAATGTGCTTCAGCTTTACTAGGGAATCCAAACAAGTTTGATTGGCCGTGTCCAGCTTTTGTCTAGCATAAAGTTGAACTTTTTCAATTCCCCCATTTTTTAGCACTGAACGTCCTGTTACGCCTCCACTCTCAAACAGGTCACTTTTATGAAGCGTCATCCAGCCATCTTTGTTTTTGTAGTTGCTCCAGATAACCACACTTGAAGGCGTGTTTAACAGATTGTAGTTGCGAGGAGTCAGACACAATAATTGTTCAAATGCATGCACATTACCAATCAAAATAGGTGCTCTACATTTAGTATTTTTTGGTCATAATCTTCACTAATATGGGAAAGTCAACACAAAGGTATTGATGTAATAAAAAAAAAGCCTTTGCATTTTTGTTGGATTCTCAACAAAGGAGGCAGCCAGTATTACAATTGTGACTGAATTAGATAGGTGGGGAAAACCCTGCATACCAACACAGATACCTCATTATAAACTTCAGATAGGCAGGATACAGCTCCCTCCATGAAGATCATCTCCAGGAATGTTTGAAGCCACAGTCCCTCTTTCAGCTGATCTGCATCCTTCCAATTTGTTGCTGTCGGTTTTTAGCTGTCCTGCACCCAGTTGTTAAAATGTATTTGTTGTGTTTGGAGCAAGTTCCTTCAACATTATCATTCAGAAGGCACATTGCTGAATCACAATGAACAGCATTATAAAATCTTTCCCCGGGCTTTCATTTCCTATAATGTTTTTACTTTGGTACAAGTTTATACCATTTTCTAAAAAGGAACTTTACCTTGTTTTCAGTGCCAACAAAGATCAGAGTCAGATACACCCATCCTGCATAATCGAACATTGATTAAATACGTTGTGTACAAAATTACAATTGATCATTTTGTTCTTCACAGATTTAGGTGCTGTATGACGTGTTTTCCGGACATCCCATCTAGGGATGTAATGTTACCAGAAATTAAGTAAAAAATTTGTAGAAATTTCGATCCGCACCCAGCCTGGCCACAGATCACACCAACTTTAGATATTATAGCAAAATTGTCAGGGTCTCACCACATGTGGCACGAGCCTGCAAATGGGAAGAGAGAGCTGTCAGAGCATCCAGTTTCACCCCCCTGCACAGGAGTGGAAAAAATCCAGGCTATTAAATAAACAGGGACATTGTTCCTAACTGTGTGCTTATTTAGTCCATAGTTTCAGGATTTTAACTATTTTATCGCGCATTGGGCACTGATCAGCTTAGCTGACAGAGCGCACTGTAGGTGGACTAATGCACACAATGTTTCTGTGAGTCATTAATATTTACTCCACCCACTGATTTGGCAGTTGATTTGTGGTATTTTCTCAGCTTGTGTGTTGTGTCAACCCACAACCCGACCCGCGCATCACTATTTCTGTCCGACGAGTTGAAGCAGAGCTGTTGCTGTAGCTGCACGTTGCTATCTTACACGTGTAGTTGTTGTTGTTTGGCGCCAGTGGCCATTTTTTTCCTCCTTCCATTTAACACCAGACTACAGTACCGCTACATTTTCTAAATTTTGGCATCGAATCCTGTCCCATCTAGTTTGCAAGGATATACCAAAGTCAAACTAAATTGGACTGTATTCCAATTTCTTCCTGATGTGTTCATCAATATTTATAATTTAGATGCCATTCTGTCCTTCGGCCCAACCGTTGATTATAGTTTAGACTGTTTCTGTCAACTTGGGTATGATCACAGTGTCCCCTAAATGTCTGGTCAATTGTGATCTTATTTGAATATATTTTCAAAAGTCAAATATATACACTTTCACTCATGTCACCCACAATACCAACCTTCAGGAGCCCAATTCTGAAAGGGGCAATCATAGTTTTGGCCCTCAAAGCACAAATGGGTTAAACAAGGAAAGAGTAACATAATGCATCATTGACATGATGATTCGTCCACAAGCTTTCACCACCAAACAATTCCAACTTGTGTCTTCGGCTCAAGCTGTCACTTCAGAGTCAGATGCTTCCAGCTTCAGGCTACAATGTTGTGATGTGTAAGGCTCCATTCATCCAGAAATATGGGTATAAGCCTGTAAAAACCCCCATCATTGAAACCCTAGCAGGGATTAGTGTGGAGGGGTGTTTGTGCTGCTTGCTCAGCCAAGCTCATCACACTGCTCTGTCAGCAGGCCGGGCCCCGCAGGAGACGGTCTGAAGCCAAGCAGAGAGTGTATGTGAGGCTCTGGGAATTTGTTTCTCTCTTTGTCACCTCACTGAGAAATTGACCAGCGGCACGACGAGTTGAGCATCAGCACAATCGATGGAGGAGCCGGCGGGAATTCATAACAGCGGCTGTTGACCAACCGGACGTGGGCGGCGTATCAACGCACGGGACAGCGCAGCGGCCGCTGGAACCCGCCGTGATCACCTCTGATTTACAGTGGCACGCACATTTCACCGCGCTGTCGATAAAAGTGTCGGCCGCGCTGTACGTCACGCAATACAAGCCTCACCTCAGACCACAGGAACGATAGGCCTCCATTCGTTTGACTTATGGCTTTTCTGTGGTTTTCACTGGTTGTAATAAAATTCCCATGCATGCTGATGAGCCGCGGTGGCCGGCCGCAGCTTTCTACACCATTTTAGACTTTGATACACAGCGTCAGGTAATTGGATGTCAAACAGCACCGCGTGGCTGTTTGTGTAAACATGCTGTATGTCCTAATAAATAAAATATCACTCTCACAGATGTGGATTTTTGAAGGCTGCTGCTGAGATCACATTTCCCCCTCAGGAAATTTGTTAGTGAAGGTGTGAGGTGTTTACATTATAGTGACAAGGTTCAGCATCTCTAGAATAGGGCTGCAACAAACAGTATTTTCATTATCAATTAATCTGCAGATTATTTTCACATATAATCAGTCCTCTTTCGTCCAACCAACAGTCCAAAACCCCAAAACTCTTTACTTACTGTCATACTTGACAAAGAAAAGCAGCATATCCTCACATTTAAGAAGCACCTTTTTCACATTTTTGCTTGAAAAATGACTGAAACGATTCATTGATTAACAAAGGGGATGACAAGCAATTTTCTTTTGATCCATTAATTGACTAATCTTTGCAGATCTACTCTATATGTATTGGCTGGATTTCCAGTAAATGTCCTGTGGATGTTTTTGGCCATCAGGCAAAAATGTCTTCTTGTCTAAAAAGAATGTTAAAATCTTATAGAAATGAGAGTTTACCATGATGTTTTCTGAGTTCACTCAGGCTGAACAGAGGACATAAACAGTTCGATTTCTCCAGCACTTGTGGCGTAGTGCATTCTAAAGTTGTTATTTCTTGACTCAGACTCAAATCAGCTCGAGTGTAGCCAGTTCATGTGTATAATTTAATGTATCTGAATCTTAATTAGTAATGTGGCCAACCGTCAAGTGGAGATGAAATGATTAGTTGTTTATTTATCAGTAGACTGACAGAAAATTGACTATACACAGTATTTTATTTGATAGTAAACTGAATATGATTAAATTTTGGATGGTTGTTTGGACACCACCTTTGGCTTTAGTATTTTTCTGAATGACAATTTTCACTGTATTTGACATTTTATAGACTAAACAATTCAGAAAATGATTGGCAGATCAGTCTATAATAAAAATAATCAATAGTTGCTGCCCTGCTGTTAACTGCTGATAGCCTATACTCTGATACACATGGTTTTGGCAACGGTCAAAAGTTAAGGCAAATATACTTTTAACAGCCTGCTACCATATACATTTATTGATATTATTCAGATCTAAAATAAGGTTTTCCTCAGGCTTTTATTGAAAAAGTGAAAGATTATCAAACAAACTTCAGACTGAATTTAGACAGAATTTCATGCGCACTTTTAAGTATCACATTAGGAAAGGTTGATGAAAATGGCAAAATTGCTTAAAAAGCTTCCTCAATTTTGCAAAAAAAAGTTTTTACGCTGAGGTGGTTTCAACTTTCTTTGAAAAAGAGTCACTATGAGTAATGGGAGATGGAAATTTTTCCAAATATGTTGTTTTTCACCGCGCTCCTTTAATTATGTCATCTTGTTGCAGCCTCTTCTTCTGTGATGGTATAATGGTTTTCTGACTGGAGAACTGACCGCACCTACTGCTTATCTCAGTGAACCAGCTCTAAATAATCACATAATGGTAGTAAATGGAAACAAGCATTCATTTGCTTTTACGTTTGCCAGTTTACTAAAAGTTCAGTTAAAATTTGATACATTTGGATGTAAACCTGACTATTTTATCATAAAACACTGTAAGCTAAACACTGAACAACTCAGGACAGAAGCTGCAATTTTCAACACGTTATACCCATGTAGATTGATCTTTTTTCCACTGCTGTTTTGACAAAATAAGTATTTTTGAAGACCTCTCAGCTGATTTCAGTAAATAAAATCCTGTGTACACTAAGCCAGATATTTATTTTCTGTTGGAGGAGCTGGCAGAGACCAAAACAGAGCTAAAAGGAGAGCGAATATTGAATTTAAATTCAAACATGCTTTATCAAATAAATGCTAATGTTGCTACATACATTAGAAGCAATTATTTGCTCAGATAGTCACCATAACTTTATAAGGTGTCAAAGATGTGTTTACTCTCTCTTACTTGCTTGTCTGTCGGTTCTGTTGTGTTTATTTGGGTGTATGAGGGGGGAGGGAAGGGTTGAGGGACACGCAGAAACTCAGTGTACTTTGTTATGACTGTATGATTACATATTGGTGCTTCCTTATGGTACACAATTTGGAAATAAAAAGATGTTGAAAAAACAGATGTTTACAGCTTGTTACACAGTGTTATTGCTGCTTTAAAGTCGATTTCATTAATCTTTACCGATGAAAATTATTAGTTTCATTCATATTTAAGATAAGGAGAGCAATTCCTCAAAGAATCATCAGAGAATTGTAGAAAATCCATCGTAGCCACCATATTAGAGGTACTGTAGATGACACTGATTGGTCCAGATCTAATCTGAAACAAAATCGCTGCAGTAAATAATGAAGAAATACTCATATTAAAGCATATGTTTGTTGTGTTGTGCGTCACTGAGTTTTGTTCCTCTTGTGTTGCAGCCGACCCTCTGGTTGGAAGCATCGCCACACAGTACCTGACCAACAGAGCCGAGCACGACAGGATAGCCAAACAGTGGACCAAACGCTACGCCACATAGAGCAGCACGACTCCTCCAGGACCCCTCACCCTACCCTACACACACACACACACACACACACACACACACACAACACACACACTTTCCCTCCTCCGAAATCTATGGAAGCACACCCGCTCCTGTCATCCACCCTGCCCCCACCCCTGAGAAAAGAACTGTTATTTGTTCCATGCTGACTTGAAAAGCTTCTTTTTTATACAAAGAGTCTATTGGGATTGTATTTTCCAATACACTGAATGTTGATATGGTCATGAAAAGCTTTAATACTGTTATTGTTCTTGTCGATGTTGTTCTTATTGTTATTGCATTGTTTATAACATTGTCGCCACCCTCGTCATCTTCTCGATCTAAAAGCGTGCGTGTGTATTCTTCCCGTTTCATGTGATGGTTTCATGTAAAAATGATCATACCGAGTGAGTGCAGTTAGGTCGTTTTCTTTCAGTGGTTTGACAGCTCATGGTCAATATTAGTGCATGGCATCAGGATCTGTGTTCATGCAGTGGACATGTAGTCATGGTATTATTTCAGGCATGGAGTGAGCCCATCACCATGTATGACGATAGTGGTAGTTTGCTGTACATTTAATGCCTTGTGAGAATACATACTCATTGAATACTCAATTAAACACTGGCTGTAATGTGACAGACTCCGTCTCGGTCTCCTGCTTTAATATGACTGTGTGATTACAGTGTGTGAACACGCAGGCTCATCGCTCTGACCACTTCCTGTTAGAAATGAGTCTTCACGGGCTCACCACAGAGAGTCGAGTGATTAGATAATGAAAGCTTCGATGTAAATGTGACATTTTATTAGATTTTCTGGTAACTTAAATTAGGGCAAATTATTCATATAGTACAGGATTCATAGAAAGTCTTGAAAGTTTCAAAAATGCTCAATTTTCTGCTTATGAAATACCCTTGAATTTGAATATATTTCCTGAAAAATGCTTGGTTCTCAACATAATCATGTGAATCATCTGCACAGTCATTCATGTAAACCAAAAATCTTTTAATAGTTTAGTTTAAAGGGAAATTTTACCCCCAAATTTAATATGCATATCTTTCCCCTGGCCTGTAGTGCTATTTAAATATTTACATTAAGATTTTTTAGTGTGAGTTGCAGAGTTTTGAAGATATCTGTAGAGATGTCTGGCATCGCTCCAATATAATGGAACTAAATGGTGCTCGGCTTGTGGTGCTCAAAGCACCAAAGAAAAAAAAAACATTTGAAAAATTTTGCAACTCATACCAGAAAAAATCTAGATAAGTAAATGACACTGCAGGCAAAATATGTATTTTTGATTTTGCTGTGAACTGTCCCTGAACTTTTCACCGGATGCCCCTGCGTTTTTGTGCTACTAGTGAAGCGCCCATTCAAAATGTGCCTGTTCAGAACCCTCTCTCAAGGCCACGTCTAGATGTTAACCCAAGATTTTCAAAATTCTTGCGTTCTGCACATTTTACAAACTAATTATGTTTTATAATGTGACAATGTGGTCAAGTTTAGGGACAGAAAACACAAGGTTAGGGTGTGGGAAACATCATGGTTTGGGTTAAAATGAAGATCTTTCGTGGGTCTGGGGTTTCCATGTTTACACAACCCTTTCTCAGTATCGTCAATAGTGCCAGCTAGCCAGTTAGCACAAGTTAAAGCTGGTTCCCAGGGTCTTACAAAGGATAGGCAAAACGTTAAAACTCAAATAAGCTCACTAGGTATTACCAGTACCTTTGAGAGAGAGAAGGTTAACCATAATTAACTTTCTGTACATGGCTCTGGATATAACATGGTCGCCAGCTGTCATTTAAAATCCCATTTGCAGAGGTCTAAAACTGGTTCTGGAACTGCTGTGTGTAGAATGGCCCTCTGACCTTTTCTTCCACACCACTTCACACTCAACAAACCACTTCCTTTGGTTCTCAGCAATACATGTGTCATGTCGATCAGATAAGTAGTTGTTGAGAAAATCAAAAGATGGACAGACAGACAGAGATTCCTTCCATCTTAGTTCGACAGGCCCCTGTCTTGGCACCCCCACCGTCCCAACACAGTGGTCTCCTGTAAATGAATGAGGAGGTTGCGTTTTGTCAAGCTGTGCTCTTGTCTCTCTGAACGTGGCTTCAGGCTTTAAACCAGCAGGAGTTTATCTGCATGGCATGTGCTCCACGAGACGATAAGAATCCTGTTCTGATGTTCTTATATGGGTATTAGGCCGTAAAATGTGTTTAAAAAAAAAAGAAAAAGACATGATTTCCCACAGTACCAGCCTGTAGACACAGAACACGATGGCTCCATTTATTCATTTTGCCTGAGCCAAACTCTGGAACTGCTCTCAGCACGACACAAAAGACACCTCTGTGTTTTCTGCTCTCAAGTGGTCTGGTTTTGATGCTCCGGTGCTCACTGGAGACACTTTCTTAGCCGGGGTTCAGATAAACACATTTGTCTCCATTTTCCTGTGGTCTTTCCGATCCACAAGTTGTTTTTTTAAGCGCAGGATCACCAATCAGCAATCATATACCTTGAGTCAGTGTCCCTGCTACAGTCAGAGTCACTAAGGTCACTCATTTTGACCTTTTTGACACTTAGTTGAAGCCCAACTGATCCTGGATCCACTGGTTCTGCTGCAGTCATGTGATGTTTGACTTCTTGGACTGATTCACATTATTCACATTACCTATGGTGTACCGCAAGGCTCAGTTTAAGGTCCACTTTTATATGCTTCCACTTGGCCAAATCATCCATCATTACAATGCCCCTTTTCATTTCAACAAAGACGACACATCTATATCTTCCTCTGACACCTGATGACCCCAAAAGTCAAGCTGCTCTTTTGTTTGTATCACTGATGGATTTCAAAATGGAGCAGAGAGAAAGCAGGTGGGCCTACACGCTTTACCTTTATCCTGGCAGCCAAATGCTTCATATATGCATGGCCGACCAAGCCCTGGAAGCCCGAGACTTTGTGTTTGTTGTCATTTATATTGACATGTTTTTACTTGTTTTTATGGATGACAGCAACCAGTCAGGGTACTTTGCTTCTGTGTCATGCCTTCACCCCTTTTTGTGTTAGACACAAAAATAAGAAAACCGTATCACTGTTTGGCTATTAGGAGCCCAAACTCTATGACATTTGCCGATCAACAATTGGCATTGTTACATTGAAAAAAATTAAAGAATAGGGGTCCTTTCAGTGTGCCTCTCTCAGAGTGGACAAACCTGACAAACAACTATCTTACTGGTAACATATTTCAGTGGTATTTCAGACAGTTACATTGTTAAGACACTTTATTTTGCCATTTTGGTACCGTTGAACCAAAGTCCATTCTAAAAACAGCTGTTTTACAGTAGGATCATATTTTTTCGAAGTAAAAACTTTAGTTCCACTATCACTAAGACTCTTCTGATTCACTTTGAATACAGAGGCAATCGGCACATTTACTCAGTAACATCATTAACTGACTTGTGATCAAGTGTTTGCCACTAACACACAGACTGACTGGCTGCTTTTACAGCGCTTGTTTTCACCCAAAGGCGGCCATGGTCATGTCACCCGACTGCTCTCATCTATCGTTCTCATCTCTTTTAACATTTTTCCTTCTCTCTGCTGTATTTTTGCGTCTTTTGCTTTTCATTTTAATTACACCTTAATTTGACCTGAAGTCAAAAGTTTTTTCATATACAGCAAAATAGTGTAGAGTTTTTTCATGATTATTAGGATAGTGGAGGTTTTAGGAATATTTCAGCTACGCATATTTGGTTGTCAAATGTCCATCAGCTGTCATATGCTGCTGATAATAACAATGTGTCAGTGATAATAAAGGCAAAACAGAAAGCAGACCAAATGATGAACTATTTTATCAATCAACTCCTTCAAATCTGTAAAAAAAAAAAAAAAAAAAGACTAAATGAGGATTTAAAATGAAACTAATAGTACTCTGTGATGCTGTGATGTTGCCTCTTCTCTTCAGCCTCTGCTGCACGTGTTGATACAGCCACTCGGCCTCAGCTGAAACAGTAAGAACTGAGGTAAGACTTTACATTCAGTCAGTCAGTTGTGAAGCATCCTATAGGACCATCAGATCAGCAGACATAAACCTGGCTTTAATTAACAAGATAATCACCAGAACACTGTATTCAATCTCAAGTCAAAGTGTATTTAACCCCACATCTACAGTTTTATTATATTCTCCTGTAATTTAACACCATCCTCCTGCACTCTGAATGTGTTTATAATGAAATCGGAGTGCCCTAAGAGAACAACTATCCTGATTGGTAGCTCATAACTTCACTTCAAAAAGCACATTTCCTCCGTCAGTGCTACTTTTCAAACACCACTTAATTGCCCCCCCAGCCCCCTCCCCCACCGCTTTAATGTGCTGCAGGTTTTCATGAAAGCACCGTGGAAGTTAAAGCAGCACCTGGACTGTTAACCGAGGACATGAAAGCCTGAGCGAGAGCCCCCACCGTCCCTCTGCTGTCATCGATGGACAGCGTGGGGGGTCATCTTCAGAATGATTGTTGCTCCCTCGGCCCCTTGATTTTAATGCATCTATGTATGAGTATGATTTAAGCAGAAACCCATGAATATGTAGTTATTTATTTAATCTTACTTTGACATGGAAATGATCTCATCTCTAAGTCAATTTGAGACTTGACTTGAGTGATTTTCCTGCTGGTTATGTCAAGTTATTGCAGCTTGGGACGCATATTTGCACAAGCCTGTGGTGGACTGTGGATTATCTTGAACAATGTGACAGGAATTATCAATTAAAGGTGGGAAGATTAATTGCAACACACTCCCAGGCGACATCTTTGACTATTCAGTCCACTAAATAATTTGTGCTGCCTGGATTCAATCTCCTCCACCATCACTGTGATCTTGTCTTTTTAAGAGATTTGATTTTCTCTTTTGGTCCATGGCTTTGTCTGACTAAATCCTCATCCTATGCTGCTTTATATGACGGTAAATCACTGTCATCAGTGTAAGTCAGGTGCCGTCATTTTTAAGTTAAGTTGAGATTTATAGATCACAGGTGTGATTTACACATTTTACTCTCAGAACCTGCATAAGGAAGTTGTTTTATGCAAGTCTAAATTCAAGTACACATCAATGAACAGACTTGTACATTAACATAATTGACGCCCAGATAATACCGTATAAGGCTACGCTGCTTGCCCAATATGTCAGGAAGTGTTCATTCATGAAAATGTCATCAGAGAGTATAAAGAAGAACTTAAGTTCGGAGCTTGACGTCCTGTTTTCAGAGATCTTTGAAGGAAAATCTGTCATTTTAACAGAGTCAGCAGTGGAATTAAAAGACCTGCTAAAGCAAAGAAACGGGAAAAGAGAGTGCTGTTACCGCTGTGTTACTTGAGGGTCGGACTGTCACTGAAATAAAGAGGAAACGTCTCAATATGAAAATGGCTTCAAAGGAAAAATAAAGTCTTGCCACATCAAGACGATCGATGACTGTAACGTGTGCAGTCAGACGGCATAATGTCAACATGATAATGAAGTGTCATTTATTTTTCAGGCTCAAAATGTCTTCAAACTAATGAAATGAGTTTGGATAACGGCACAATGTTTCTACGGCAGGTCTGAACCTCGTAAATTGTGTTTGTATCTGAAAGAAAATTCTAAATACGAGAACACTGGTAAATGCAGTAAGTTCTCCTAAATCACTCGAACACACCACTTCCAGTGGTTCTTGCATGAGGCCCGATGATGCACCAACCAAATCTGACATCTAACTTGAAAATCTTCAGTCAATATAAGGATACTTTGTGTAGGAATTACTATCCTGTTGGTTGGTTGGTTGGTGGAGGGTAAAGGGGTGTTGTTGGTGGTGAGGGGTAGTTGTATTAGGCAACCTGTTGTACTGTCTGGAACAGTCTGTTGCAATAAACAAGGGATAGAAAAAATTCCACACTGTCTGATATGATATTATGTCATGTCTTGTGAGCACAAGATAATATTCTTGCGCAAACAAGATGTCAAATATCTGGTGAGCGCCTGTTTGCCCAAGCGATCATCTTGTATGAACAAGATATTAGTTTATATTAGATAATACAGTGCATGTGCAAGTTCAGACAAGTTATTATCTTGTATGAGCAAGATTTTGCACGTATAAAAATCTTTTAGTTTTTGCAGGACTTGTCGTGACTTTCCCTTGATCGTGTCCTGCAAAATTCTACTTTAATTAGTAAGTCCTAGATTTCCCAGAATGCATTTTGATAAACAAAAGAGAAGGAGAATGAACATGTTGCAAGAACTACCTGGTTAGCTAGAACACTGTAAGAAAAAAAAATCAAGGCAACTTACTGCAGTAGATTTTTGTTTTTTGAGCCCAAACTCAAACTCTCAATTTTTGAAATAAAAAGAGTTTTGCCAACCTATAATTGTCAGTCGAGATCATTTACTTTTCCTCTTTTATGAACTTAAATATTTGAGTTTTAGAAACTGAAAAAAAGTATTTAAAATATTAAAATATCAACGATTATTCATTTCTACAACAATGAGTTAACTCAATAATCTTTAAAATGATCGTTTGGGGTTTTTTCTAAAACTCAAAGTTTCAAGTTTATCTAAAGAAGAATATCTCAACAAAGATTTGTAGTTGATAAAACTTTTTCAAAACTTTTTCAAGTTGTAGCTGGGTCCAAAACTAAAAAATGTATTTAAGTAAGCTGCCTTGAAATGTTGAGTTTTCTCAACTTCTTTTGTTTTAACAGTGTAGGTGAATTTTGTGAATCAACGATTGAACAAACTGAGACTCGTCTCTGGCCTCTTCGCAGCAGCCGTACCCGCCTCGTTCTGTGCAGGAGATGACACTTCGCTGTGGTTTGAGTCTCTGACTGCGTTGCAAAACCAAAGTGGAGCAACAGTGGCAGAGTTAATTATGGTTGACACATCAGGAGGGGGAGGGGGACTCCTCATCCCTCCCTCCTCCCTTCCTCCCTTCCTCCTTCACACGCTGCGGGAGGAAGAGTCTGACAGAAAAGGAGAAGTCGCTGATGCATGGATAGTAATGTAACATTTGCAATGAGAAGTAAGTGATCAATAGGAGTGAAAAGGCCACAGTTAGCCTGTGAATAAAAATGTTCCTGGTCTGCATAATCATGTATATTATTATGCAGGTCTAATGTGTTGGAGTGGAGACAGTCTTTGTTTGCAGTTAGGACAGACATGCTCTCATTCCTGCAGCCAAAATGCCAAACTGGTTATTATGTCAAACAACACAGACAGTTAGTCCAAACTGCAGGTGGCTGAACACTCATTTTTCATATTTGCTGTCACCATTTTTTGTGTTCTTATATTTGGTTTTGCATATATGTTTAGACAGGACCAAACCCAGGATCTTAGAAATACTGAGGCCAGGAACACAAGTCCCCCTGACATACTCCATAAAACCCCTACCACACAAAAAAGAAAATTCTTCTTTTGAATGTTCATATGTCATTTATTGATTGGTTTCAAATATTTTTTCCAACATGAAAGTCTAAATGAAGATGCAGTCAGCATCTTTCGACCACCAGCAAGATCAGCAGGATGCACCGCCGCAGACCACCCTGAGAGGAGTGGAGGAGAGCTTAAAGTCTCCATGAAACATCCCCCCAAAAAATAAACTTTGAGTTTCGAGTCCTAAACAAAAGTCATAATGTGACGGTGAGTTTCCAGCCTCACTGATACGTTAGCTAAGCATTGGCCCACTAGCCTCGACTTACCGTTTTGTAACTTCAAATGTCCATCAAAGCTGGAAGTTGCGGCTCCGTCAGTAATTTTCAACCTAAACATTTTCCACAATGTGCTTCTTTTTTTTTTTTAACCACCTCATAGTTTTTGTACGTAAACAAAATTATCTTTGGTTTAATTTTTTTCCAACTGGGGCTCAGTAATGTAACGTCTTCTTGGTTCTTCATGGTTCTCTGCTGTACCTTGATTGAACGCTTTGATTGGTGTCCAAGTCGAGGTGCCTGTTGCCAAGTTGTCTTCATTGATTTTGTCAAGTCGAGTCTGAAATCATCAAATTTGTGACTCAAGTCTGACTCGTGTCCAGGTCATGTGACTCAATTCACACCTCTGGTAAAGACTTGGATCTTGAATTGGGAAAATCAGGCAACTCAGGGGGAAAACTTCCATGGCATGGTGTTTATCAAAATGTATTAATTTGCTGAATTGTTAATTAAAGTCTGTGTAAAGGAAAAGGTATTTTTTCATCTAAACACATTTTACATGTTAGAAATTAGTTGCTGAAAAGACATGAAAAGAGAGAACTATGAAGTACTGAATTGTGGAGTAATTCATTCAGTAAACTGTTCAGGATTTCTGTATTCAGGAGCCATGGTCCCCCGACAGTATATAAGCCCCACGAACCAACACGCAAATAACATCACCTCCCCCTCTCCTCATTGTCCCTAACAGTCAGTTACAAACATACCTTCAGTGACTCTCTCAGTCTAAATCAGCCCATCAGTTCACTTCAGCTCACTTCAGTTCCAACAACCCGACACAGAAGTAAAAAAAATACCATCCTGTCACTGTCCTCTGGCTCTGGTGTCTCAAACATGTCTGTACATGTCCAATACAGCTGCTAGACGGAGCGTCCATGTTTCAGGTCGTTTCGAGTCGTAGTGATGTTGACACTGAGAAAGCGGAGCGGACACGCCCCCCAGCATTTCAGAGCAGAGAAAACTGCTCATTCTTCCATGATTTTGAGACCTACTTTTATGTGACAAACTGAGAACACACATTTATTGTTGCTTTACAAGATCTTTCATGCTGTAAAACACATTATAACAGCCTGAAGCTGACACCTGCATTATTACATAATACTGGGCCCTCATCCCCCAGAGGACTCCGGGACAGCTTAGAGGAAAATTGTGAATTTTACTAATTTATTTCTGTTGTTGGCTTAAAAGTATCACATTTAAATATAGGCTACTGAGTCTAAAAAAAAAGTTAAATCAGCCTATTAAATAGCTGACCTGAAAAGGTTTTCATAGTAGAATCAGAACTTCTTCAAGGTTGCTAACATTCCTAGAAAAACAAAACAAAAGTGAGAAGTGACCTCAGTGCTCTCAATGGCAGCTCCGGCTCTGGCATCAAATTCCCATAATTGCACAATTATGATCGAGCATTGAAACATACGTCACCAGCTATGGGGAGGTGACAAATTATTAGAAAGATTACAAATTCATTTAATATTTTTTGCCAAATGAAGAAATGAAAATGAAATACAGCTAGTCCTACTTTCCCTGTCGGTCATCTAGAAACTTCTCTCTGGAGAAACTGGATTTGAGTTAGATAGGCTTCATACTATGAAACTCCAATAAAAGTCCCACTTTATAACTCTGTGCTCCTTTCATGACAACCACTCTGTTTTAACCTGAAACACATTTCACATGTCAGGCCGTTTTATAAAGCGCTACAATGGCCTTTTAAAACTGTCACTCAACTCTTGGTCGCCTTCTTTTAGTGCTGGGTTGTAAACTCAGGCTAACAGCTAACAATAGCCTGGTTTTATCACTTCCTGGGAATGAGTCGGCTCATTAACAAGCTACACAAGGTTATGCATTATTTTTATTTTCACATCAAAACCCCTCAGTATCTTACAGAAATTATTCAATGTAGTTCATACACAGTTTTCCTGAGATGGCATTGTAAATGTTTTTTACCTTGAGCAAAACAATGAAAAGCTTTTTAAACATGTCTTCTATTGGAGAGTCTTTTCCTAATATGCAAGAATGGCAGAGATGGGGGTAATTTGCAACTCAAGTCTCACTCGAGTCAAGTCCTCTGACCCAAGTCCCCCACCTCTGGAGAAGAAAACCATCCATTTTCAACAATTAACACTAACAAATACTGTGTTTAACACATGCTACAGAGGTTTGAAGCCAAGTCCAACATAGCTTAAACTTAACATAAACTAACATGGGACCAGACAATAAGTTGGATCATATGGTGGTCATGTCACTGATTTTTGAGCTGCATATCACGGCTGTCTTTTCACTACCGTGTCATAAATACATTATCCATGAATCCAAATTCAATGCAAGTCTGAATTGAGTCAAGTCACTTGATGTCCCCACCGCTGTCTCAACTAGTCTAAATTAAGTCTGAAGTCACGAATACCAAGTCAAAGTCAAGTTGAGTCTTTTTCTGTTTTCAAGCAAGTCTCAGTCCTCGAATTTATGACTCCAGTCTGACTTGAATGAAGTCATGTGACTCAAGTCCCCCACCTCTAGAGAATGGAGAAGCTAACCATCAGTTTTCAACACTTGACATGATCAAGTACAGTATTTAACACATGCTGCAGGTGTAATAGACAGATTGTTGAGTAAAAGGTAATTAAGGAGATGAAGTCTTCACTGTACTTGAGAAAGGTCTCAGTAAGTTAATGGCTTTCTTTTCTAATCCTGGTTTTGAGCTACTGCTCCTGTCTTCTGTATGTTTCCATTCAATCAAAGTGAGCTCTTTTGTTGTATTCTCTACACTCTGTTATGACAGCTTTATCTCTGTTTGACTTCACTCTTTGACACTGACGCTGTGTTAAACATTAAAATGATGAATCTCGATGACAATGTCAGGACGTCTGTCTGCTGCTGGACCAACACTTCCGGCGAGAAGAGGCACGCGTCCAGCGGCAGCGTCAAGTTCGTCATTGTTCACGAGAATGCCGGAAAGCAGACTATCGAGCCTTGCAAAATAAAAGCGCCAAACCTCAGCAAACTGTTGAAGCGGGCATTTACCCCTCAATTGACAACAACTTGGACATGGGTTTTCAGTGCCAATGACATCATTTGCAACCGAATAAATAATTTTAGAATTTTTAAATGTAAAACATCTCCCAACTTAAAAAAAAATAAAAAAAATCTACAAGTTTCAAGCAATATTTTTAAGAAATATGCACAATCACCATCACTAAATGTAAATAATAAATAAATAAGTTGTAATAATAATAATAATAATAATAATAATAATAATAATAATAAGATAATAAGAAGAAGATAAGGAGATGACAGTTATTGGATATTGATTAAAAAAGTCACTCTCAATATATTTTTTATTACTTTCAATATCATTGCCAATTTAACATTTAGTTTGAGTTCATTCATTTTTTTTAAGTAACTTATTTAAATTTTTTCAAATTAATTAACTTTAATTATTTTTTTTTCTATTGGGCACTGTTTTTCATGCCTTATACACTTTATATGTATTACTCTTACTCTTATTCTCATGTAACTGTAATTTTTGAGCAGTCTCTGGCACAAGAATTTCCTAAGGGATTAATTCTTTCTTAATGTGAAGTTCAAGAAGGGTCCTACAGATTTTCTGCACATATTCTCGCGACTTTTCCCGTCACATTTATTCATTTATTTGTTTATTTACTTATTATGTCTAAATACACTTTGTTGTTACTATTAGTGTATATATTGTATTAAGTACATTTTATTCTTGTTTTTCGTTCATTTTGTGTGTAGTGAATGTTCCGTTCTTAAAGGTTATATATTAGGCTGTTTTGTACATTTGCTGATCTGACACTTAAGTGATCGTTCATGTATCAGTAAAGTTCATCTTATCTCGTCTTATCTTATTAATAATATTGCCATCTCAATTTGTCCATGCTTTTATTTTTAAGATAATGACCGGAAGTTTACTTCTTCTTTGTTGTAGGTGGTTTGACACTGGTGCGTCCAGGCGGCGGAGGCACACACACATAGGCTGTGCACACACACAAAGAAAGGTATCAAATACTCTATATTTGTATTCCAGCGCATCATATTGTGGCAGTTTGTGTAATATGTGTATTCTAGAGGCTGTTGGGACTACAAATGTGTCCGTGTTACCGTCAGAGGACAATTTAGGAGTCGGTCCATCCTGTGACTGAGCACTGAGATCAGCTGCATGTCGACGGATACAGCTTTAAAAACGCGAGGAAAACCTTTAAGTGGACGGCGTGTTGTGTTTGTTTTGAATGTCGTAATTGGCGTTATAACGCGTTAGAAACGGTCTGACAGCGCTGTGGCAGCAGGCAGACTCGTGTAGGTGAAAGTTTGATTCGCCTGTGAATTGTTGAGGTGTAGTGTTGGGGGGCTCCCTGCCGACTGCGACATCGCCCCGTCGATGTATTTCTGCTTTTCCACTCCGACCTGTTCGCCTCCATCGAGATCAGGGGTCCTGTGTGTCGTGTACGGCTCCGTGGTGTCGGGCAGAACTAGGCCTTCAGCCGAACTATTTCACCAAATGATTTCCTTTGTCGCAGCCCGACGGGGCTAAAAATAACGCCCGACTGCAAACATTAGCCGAGGTCAGAATTCAGCGTTATGAAAGAGGAAAACGCTCCGCCGATAAGTTCCTCTATAACGTCCACACTGAGGCGATTTAAACTGATGGATCCAGTTAACCCGGGTCAACGTTTAGTCCAGGCCTGCTAGTTAAAACGGCGGAAGCGTTTATGGAGTCAGGATTCATAGTTGCAATCTATAGCCTCGATGTGCACCGTATACATGTGATGAAAACGGCGTGCAAGAACCCTAAAGAAAAAAATCCTTAAATTTAAAGTTTACGCGCTTATCGGCACCAGTTTCCACTTAAGAAACCATGTTGTGCGATTGTAGAAGAATTGCACGGATCCTCTGTTAAAT
>JAJHUR010093004.1:0-25529 GCA_027495735.1 Lutjanus campechanus
AAAATGTCTCCATCCTGCTTGTGTGGTGTAATCCAAGTGTCCGCGAGCTGCAACATTAAAATTTAACCGCAAAAGACGCCATTTACGCCATGTTTTTAGCCAAAATGTCAACTGTAGCATGTAGCCAGTAGGATTTAAACATGGCGTCGATCTCGCGAGACTTCGTATATATCTTAATGGATGCGCGTGTGAAAATATTGCAAGATACATCCTACCGGCTACATGCTACAGTTGACATTTCTGCTAAAAACATGCCGTAAATGGCGTCTTTTGTGGTTAATTTTTAATGTTGCGGCTCACGGACACTTGGATTACACCACACAAGCAGGAAGGAGACATTTTGTGTTTGTTTTGTGTGCCTTTTTTAAAATGTTTTATCCGTGGTCACCATTCACTGCCATTGTACTGGATGAGGCTGCTACCCTGTTTCTCCTAAAACTCCAGGATTGTTTTGTGAACTGAAGACCTTCACCCATCATCACATCGGCATAGTGGTGAGTACATACTGAATGGCTTATTCTCACAAAGTGGAATATCACTTTAAAGTACTTTGGCATCATCGCTGACCTTGACACTGTACTCTGTGTCTCAGTATCCAGGTGCTGACAGGGCGTTGAAGAGCAGCAGGCTGGAGGCCTCGGAGCCTGCAGTCGTGCCCTCGGTGCAGAAGAAGCACATGCACGTGCTCGCAGGAACGGGAAATTAGAGTCAAAAGTTTCTGAGAGCAGCAAGCAGAGGCAGCAATTTAGATGGTGGCGGTCTGTGCGGACCTTAAATGCAATGCAACGTGAGTTTTTTTTTTCCACTCACTTATTTCCAATACTTCAGTTTTTTTAAAAACATTGTGTCCTGTGGTCGAGTCTCGCTTGAACCATTGGTTACACCGGTACACTGGCCCCAAGACTACAGGACATACTGCTCCATTTCATCTGTATCTGTAAGATTTCATGCTCAAATATGGATTAAATTAATACTACGTCTACATCCGTATGCCTGTCTAAAATAGAGCATATACGAGCCTTTAGTGCCCTCTGCTGTCACTGTGAGTTTTTTTCTCCATGCCTTTATAAATCCATAATCTGTAACTTTGTTCTGTATATTAAATATTATTGAGATCAAGTTGTTTTTGAAACGTTTACACTATTAAATGGGCTATTAATGCTATTAATAGGCATTGAAAATGAGAATTTAAGTGACTGCTGGGTAGTACTTACCACGATGAGTGAACTGGCATTAATGTGTAAAACTGCACTTTAACTAATCCTTTTATTCAAGACATAGATTACCTGGTAAATCAGCTTTTTTTTAAACCTGAAATACCTGAAAAGAGAAGATACAACATGAGTGAAATTGAAAGTCAACAGATGCATGAGTAGAATAGTTCTACAGCTCTCATTTCTATTAACTAATCCAATCCAATTCATGTTCAGTGTAACTGTTCATCCTGTGATTACATGTTGAAGCCTCTCCAGTGTTTCAAGCAGTGCTGATTAAGTGTTTTCTAAGAGTTGATAGTCACATTAAGGCGCTCTGCTTGTCACCTGGGGCTTTGCGGACGAGATGAGTTCTGATATATCGATCGCTGAGGTTATTCCCTTCGGTACTGACCCCGTCAAATTACTCCTTGAGGACTTTTACACAGATGTTTCCTGTATTTTATGAATTATAAAAAGCTCTCTGGCCTTTCCATCCAACCCTCAGGGGAAGAAAAGAAAACTGGGACCCTAAATTATCCAATGTTCAGACTCATCTTCGGTTTTATGGACCAAATTATCTCCATTTTAAATGGCGGCAGTATATTCACTTTGTCTCAGTGCTCTTCATTGTCAAGAGATAAAACTTCACTCAGTAACTAACTTCTTTTCACAGCTTTGATGCTGTCACTCATTTTAACTGATCCCTCTTATTATTATGACAGGTACTATTTGCACCCAGGGTGGAATAGTCCATGTGGCTACTTTCACCCATGTGTATATAGCCTAGCATGACACAGGGCAGAGAAAAAATCATGATCTTTCCCTAAACCTTACCAAATAGCTTGGTTGCCCAAACCTAACCAAGTAGCTCTGTTGCCTAAACCTAACCGACACTGAAAAGTAAAAATCATAATGAAAAAATATAAGTAACAGTTACTTCTGACATGTAATTTCACACTGCTGTCAACACTCAATCTCCTGGGTAGGACTCCAAAAAAGTCCTGAAAGCCCAGGTGCAAATAGACACTTGGTATTATTATTATTACTGATCTGGACTGTTTCACTTCTTACCTTCTGTAAATTGTTCTGTATAAGCATAGATATCATTACGATTGCCTTTAAATATGACACATCAGGTGCCACGTTTCAGTTGTTGATCTTATCTTCAAAGCACTGACAACTATACGTTCTCATGCGGCCTCACTGATCTGTAAACACATTTCATTCCGCTTTTACATCGATAACACTCGGTTATTTTTCCTAATAAAACCTGCCAGTCTATCCTGTTTTGCCTTGGGGATATTAAATCCTGTGTCTCAGAACATTTTACAGCACAGCAGAGGTAAATCTGACATGCCTTTAGCAGCCCCCCCGTCACTGTCTGCTCTTTCAAGGCAAAGATAGGTAGATTTCTTTCCATGTTGTCAATAACAACCTGCCGGTTCTTGACAGCGACAGCAGAGCGATGTTGGTGGATTGTATCAGGAAATGAATTACTCTTTCCTTTGGCTTCCTATAGCTCCCTTTAAACAGGCTTTGGTAGAATGTCACTTGTGCTTATAACACATGACAGATGGCACATACCGTACAGCTAATGAAGCATTCACTTGGTGCATTCAGTGTGAAGAAAAGCTCGACTCCTATGCACAGTCAATGAACAGCACATACACTGTTCATACTGTTTTTGTATCTACACACTGAGGAAACGTTGTGTACATGTCTGTGCCTAAACATAAAGAGCTGTTGACTAAGGGAGGTGTGCAGTCACACTAAATATAACTTGTCTTGGTTTCAGTCTTCACACTGACGGCTCATTGTGAGCGGTTATACATGCAGCCGTTCCACAATTTAACAAGTAAATAAACTGCAGGTGCATTTACTCTAAAGAGTCCTGATTAACCTGATCATGGTGGCCATTTTCCCCTGCAAAGATCAAATGTGGCACTGACACAGGTTCCAGGTTGCAGAGTCATATAAACGTAGAGAATCTAAGTCATTATCATTTCATCCCTTCCTTATTCATCAGCAACCGAAAATACAATGGCTAGTGAAAATGAAGGCTATTGGGCCATATATTTAGAATATCTTCACCACTTCAGGACAGGAAACTGCTGTTATATAAGTCAATTATGACTCCGAAATTTTATCTCACAAAACACAGGAGGTGTTGGTCTACCACTGCCTCGATCATTTGTTTGTTTGTGTTATTGTGTGACGTCAGTGTTTTAGATGATTACTTTAAATTCACCAAACAAACTAACCAAGCCAGGCGGAGGTAGACCAGCGACTCCTGTGTTCTGTGAGGTAAAATTAGTGATTTTGCCAAAGGAGTTAGGTTGGTTTAGAGAAAATGATATTTGGCTTGTACAGAGGCAGTTTGCTGTCAGAAAAAGCTGTCTGACAGCAAGGTAAAGCAGTGAAAATATTCTAAATATAGCGTACACTTGAACGAATAGATTTATTTTGGGGGGGTAATACAAACAAACTAACCGATCAAGGCAGTGGTAGACCAACAACTGGTGTTTTGTGAGTCTGGTTGAGTGAGAGAGAGAGAGTGACATTTGGCTGATAAAATGGCAGTTTCCCATTGTAAAATGCTGTCTGACGGCAAGGTCAAGTGGTAAAAATATTCTTAATATAGTGTGCATGTAAATGGATGTACATTTTTTTTAGGTGGGCCTTTTTTCAGGTGGCTAAAACACATTTTGCTGCTGACCCCGTCCACAGCAGCACATTTCTTAGCTTCCTGCACCGGTACTCCTGCTGCTTCTTCAAACGACCACCATCTACTGTCAGTAACACACTGACTATGAGCACTTCATCCAGCCGCACTTCAAATAATCCGCTTTAAACAGTTTCTTGTGTGTTTTTATTACAGAGGTGTTGTAGTCATTACAATAACACACTTTCTCTATTAACCAGGATTTGGAAGTGTTTCTTTATCTTCTTCGCCCCACTATTGTAGAGCCCCTGTCCCACGTCTGACAACAGTCATCCACCGAGCGTTGCTTCAGTGCTCACCGAGCAGGGAAATTTAACAGAGCGTGCCTGTTTGGGGTTTACATGGCTGAGCTGTTGAGAAGAGGGGAGCTGCAGTACAGACACTGTGGAGCTGTTACTGGGCAATTTTTCAGTGCAGATGGAGCTGTTGTCGTTGAGAGGCTCGATGCAGTTGGAGGCGATGTTGCTGGCAGCATGTTGGAATCTATGAAGCCTCTGCGGCTTACAAGAGCACTTAAAATTTTGTTTATTCATGACAATTTCACTACATCTGAATACATATGTAACAACAATATTCGCAGGTCACTTTTTTTTTTTTGATATCTGCAAGCCTGGAATTTTGCTAAAAATCATTTCCCATCCTTCCCTCACTTTCTCCTTTCCCATTGAGAGGGCCGTGGTCTACAAAGTACTGCAATTAAACACATCAGGCCCCCTTACTGTGGCCAATAAAGAAGCAGCTCGGGAAGAGGATATTGGGGAAGAATTATCCGAACAAATATGGGAGGACAGCGTGGCATGTATTCATACTTCATCGCTCTGTTTAATACATGGACTAATACAGTTCAAAATCCTCCACCGACCGCATTTATTAAATCCTAGAAGAGCTCAGCTATACCTCACAGTACCCTCAAATGTTCCCGATGGAACAAAGCCAACGAGTTTGGGACATATGTTCTGTTAAGTCAAACATTGGCCAGTTTCTGGAATTTCATTTTTCAATCCCTTTTGCGTTTGTGTAGTAAGATTTGAGAGCAGAAGAGTTTTTTGCTTTGCTGCTATTAGAGCTGCAACAAAATAGTCATTTAATATAGCGTTTCCTAATCCTGGTCCTTGCGGCCCACAGCTCTACATGTTACAAACTTTTCCCTGCTCCAACGCACCTGATTCAAATGATCAGCTCATCATCAAGCCCCTGCAGAAGCCTGATAACGACCTGATCATTTGAATCAGGTATGTTGGAGCAAGGAAACATCTAAAACATGCAGGGCAGCAGGCACTAAAGACCAGGATCCGGAAACACTGATTTAATAAATTAGCCAACATTTTTTGTAACCGAGTAATTGTAAAAGTCATTTAGCAGGCAAAGTTTCACTGGTTTCACTTGCTGATTTTCTGTTTTAAATGACTGTATGTTGCTTTTCTTTGGCTTTTGAACTGTTGGCTGGATATAACAGGCAGTTAACGTTTTTCAGCCTCTGAAGGGGGGTATACCGGAGAAAGTTTGAGAACCACTCCTCCCACAATCACTCAGTCAACGAAAAGTAATGAACAGATTAATCAATCGTGAAATTGACAGTTAGACTGGAGATATTCTTGCTTTTTGCACGTTTGCATTCGCATCCATTTGCAACATGGTTGCCTTGAGTATCCTGCGTCTGCTTGGAACAGCAGCTGTCAATGTCCTCATACTTAATGCTACATTACGCTAACGCAAACACGTTTAACAGAAAGTATACAGGGTTCAATGTTATATTACGCTTTTTTTTTCACTTGCCCAAAGTCAATTATTACTTGACCCGGTACAAATCGATTTAATTAATACTAGTTATCAGACAACAACAAAGACTTAAGTTAATTCTCATGTTTAATCCAGGAGCTGCAACATCTATAAAATGTCAGAAATAGTGAAACATGTCCTGATGTCTTTAAATTTCTCATTTTGTCAGTCTAAAAACCAAATATACTCAGTTTAATAGGATAATAAAGAAAACTGGGACATCTCCATCTCTGTGAGGCTGAAAACAGCACTTCCTGCCATTTTTGCATGACAAATTATTCTAACCCTTAATCAATTATCAAAATAGTTTAGTTAATAGTTTTCTGCCAGATTTACTTGCCTGACATGGCATTTTACTTGCCCTGGGCGAGTCCTGGTATATCTCTGGTCTTAGTTGCAGACTTAGTTGTGGTGAAGTAAAACCATTAATCTCCCATTTTGGTGATTTTTCTGAAAAACTGAACGATAAAATGTTCAATTACGGGTTCAGAAAATTCTCCTGCATCTTCAGATAAACAAACCATTTAAAACCACACTAGTTTAAAGAATACATTTTCACAAAGCTGTAAACAAACAAAACAGAGCCAAAAAATACCACACTTTGGTACAACAGTGAGGATCTTCTGTTCAAAATCATTTTAGATTCCATCAGATTTTTAATGCCAGAACTGAACTCTGGAAAGAAAAGCAGCGGAGGAATACTGATGAACGGCCCTTCAACCTAATCTCCTGCCGAGCAATCACTTCTGAGCACCACTTCCGTCTGTCAGTCGCAATGTGTGCAGGGGAGCAAGCCAGCTCGGTTCAGGCCAATGCAGCAGCAGAGTGTGTACAAGGGGGCTGCAGGACAATCTTTTAATGGGCAGCAGAGGCCGATGACTGCCTATCCTGTCCATTTCAATTAGACAGAACTGCTGACTGCTCACACACACACACACATTACCATTTTTTCATTCCTCTGGCACACACTCAAAACCACTGCATACAATTAGCTGTGCTTTTTTCTTTTTTCTTCTTTCCTAAAAATGTTACACCCCATTTCATTACACTTGACAAATGACTTCCTTGGTGCCCCTTGATTTGTCTCTCTAATCCCCCACAGTGCTTCTCTCAGAGTCGAGGAGGTAAAATGAGATCAAGGCAGGACAACAATCCGACTTACAAGTCGAGCAGAACGCAGCCGTTCATAAATAAAGCTTAATCAGCTTTTCATTATTAAAAACATCTTTAATAGAGCATTTTTTAACATCCATTTTTAAAATAAAGTGTTTCAGTGAGCAATAATAATTAGAGGAATACATACTTTGAACGGTACATCGTAGAGCGAGACAAGCATCATTGATCTTTTATGGAAACAAAGTGATAAGAGTAAAGATGCAGCTGGAGCGAGCGGACTTAATGAAGAGGTGCTAACAAGATGACGGACTCCTGCTCTCTGTCCCACCAAGGAAATAACGTTACCAATAAGACAATAAGACTACTATTATAACTAGGTTATTAATTTGTGTCGTAAACACTTTATGAATAATAATAACAAGTTATAACAGTTTTCATTCATTGATGCAGGCTCACTGTTTGGCAAGGTCCAGTTATTCCTTACTAGAGCTGCAGCAACTAGTCGGATAATCGATTATTAAATTAATCGCCAACTGCTTTGATAATCGAGTAATTGTTTTGAGTAATTTTTTCAGAAAAAAAGGGCAAATTCTCTGTTTTTAGCTTATCAGCTGTAAATATTTCCTGTTGTTTCCAAGAAGGTGTGTTTTAAACAGTTTGACGCCACGACGTGGAGGTTGAAGGTACATGAAACTTTGCTGAAATAGAGCCGGGGCGAGCGATTTTTCAAGCAAGTGACACAACACTCAGGCCCGTTCACTGACGCACGGAGCAGGTCAGGACATCTTCATTTATGAAAACTGAAGCAATCGGCTGTTCGCACCACCTCCAGTTAGGAAGCCAATCAGAAGAGAGTATTCACTCAGACCATGGTATAATAATAAAGATGTGACGAAGGTGGCAGGTATAAATGCTGCTGATGGAGAAGTGAGCCAAGCAATGAGATCTGAGGCTGAACACTACACATAAAATGTGGGCTCACCGTTTGACCTTTTTAATCTAATGAGTTGTAACAGCTTATTAATAATTTATGAAGTGTTTACAACCCAATTAATACCTTATTATAAATCCTTTATAAGGTTAGTCTTATTGTAAAGTGGTATCGAAATAACTAAGAGTCTGTTGTCAGTATAGAACAGACATACTGCGGCATTTCTACAGCTGAAGGTCAAAGAAGATTGATTCCACTTCTTTTCTTGTCTTTAACAGTAAAACATGTAAAATATAAGGATATAAAAGTTCCATTTTTAGCGTTTGACAAAAGGTTACACAGTCACCTGCTGGTTCAATCCTTTACAGAATATGGCAAAAAATAAACACACAAACTTTGCATACTTTATATAGATATACAAACCCCCATGATGCCTTGTACAGGCACACTACAGAAGCCTCTCAGGACACACTGCGCTGCGTCAGCATGCTTCAGTCACTATATCGATAGTTTGAACTACAGCGACATGCGTTAATGATTGATGATGCACCTCAGAGCTGCAGTCCTAATGAGTTCATTGCATTTAATTGTCTATTTAATTTCTTTAGACCTGTTGAAGGAGAGTGTCTTTTAATGCTGCTGCTGTTGTTGCTGCTGCTGCTTTATTCACACGCCGTCTTTTCTCTCCCGCTCACACGTTGCCATTCTGTCTCTATTATGTCTTCGGTGTGGCGAAGTCCCAGGCGGTATCCTGGGCACACTTCCACATGGCGCGCACCAGCCGAGTGAAGCCCATGTCCTTGGGTTTCTCCAGCCCACGCATCAGCCGCTGCTTCATAATGGCTATGAACTCCTTATTACTAAGCTCTCCGTTCCCTGAGGAGACAGGCAGGCGGGCAGGCAGGGGGAGAGGAGGAGGAGGAGGGGGGGAGGGGAGATGGACAGGGGGAGAGATGATGAAATAATAAAAGAAGAGTGAGTAAGGGGAGGAAATGAACTCTATTTATTGATGATTACCACCTGTCAGAGGAGGTGTTGTTTGTTTTCCCACAAATATTTGCGGAGAAGAGCGATGATGAACCAGCCAGTTGCACAAAACACCTTTAGTTTTTCCCTCAAGTGCGACACTCCCATCTCTCATCTGTCTTGCTGTTAGTTGATTCAAGTGCCGTCTTTGACACCGTGGATCATGAAATCCTCCTACACTGTCTTGAACATCTTTTCAGTCTCAAGAGGCGGCCACATTTCAGGTTCTGTTCATATCCGTCGTCCTGCACTGAGGTCAAATAAAGTGTTCCTCAGTGATCAGTACTCGGCCCACTCTTGTTCTGTGCTTACTTGCTGCCCTTTGGGTCACATTTTCAAAAAACACGACATAATGTATCACTGCTATGTTGATACTTATCGTTTTTCTGTAACAGTCGATGATTTCTCCCAGCTGGTTAAATTAAAGACATGCCTGTCAGAAGTAAAAATGAAAATAGGCAAATAAGGCTTAATTTCTCCTTAGCTGAGGTATTTACTTAAGAGTGTTGCACATAATCCCTTAAAAGTTTTCCTTAGTTAAGGAATAACCTGTTATACCTTATGGCCTCCATCCAAGAGGTCCAAAGAGTCACAACTACTTTTCTGTTCTGGCCACAAACGATCACTGATTACAAGAAAGAATGCAACAAAACTGGTAAAAATAACTTGTGTACTTAATTAACTTTAATTTACGACTAACTGTTAGTCTCTGTTGCTGACAGTGAAGCAAATCTCTGTACAGAAGTTATTCATAATAAAGATGATTTCTTTTTCTAACAAGTTATTTATTTATTGTTGATTTCACTACATCTTAAAGCATTAAAGCTATAAATATAAACAAGACTGTGATGGTAACTTTATAGCCTTGCTAACTAACATGAAACACTTCATGACATAACTAGCCTTCTCACTCATGCTACAAAAGAAATACTTTTTAATAGAATTTGTTCCATACATTATAGGGCTGCAACCAGTGATTATTTTAATTATCAATTAATCTGTTGATTATTTTCTTGATTAATTTGATCAATGTTGCCAGTAAAGAAACGAGAAAACCTTCACATTTAAGAAGATGGAATCAGAGAATTTTGACTTTTTTTCGTAGAGAATAACAGAAACTGAAAAATCAATTGTCAAAATAGTTGGTGACTAATTTAATAGTCAATTCATCGTCAATTAATTGTTGCAGCTCTGATACATTATTCATTTATCCCCATAAACTCGGCCATGTTGCCATTAAGACAGGGTCAGATGTACCTTAAGCTTTTACCTTGTGTTGGTTGCAAAGGTCTCTTGTGCAACAGTTTGACTAACTTTAAGGGATTCCTTAAGTATAAGACCAAGATAAGGAGAACACCACACAAACTTAAATGAACATTTTAAGGAAACGTTAAGGAGAAGACTTATGGGTGTTTTGTGCGACTGATTTCATTTTTGGGAAACTTTAACATGGACTTTAAAGCTACTACAAGAAATTTTCATACTGTGTTGATTTTGGGGGCCCCTGTGGACAAAAGCGGTGGTATTTCCTCTTCCATAACAACAAAATATAACATCAAAAATGAATTTATCAAGAGGAAAAAAAATCTCCTCCTGCTTCATTTTTAGTACTACTCACTGTAAAATGTAAACACAGGTTTGTTTCATCAGATTTCCCAGAGAATCCGACCCGGTGGCACGTATTAAGACATGGCTAATCTTCTTGCAGATGATTGCCTTAACTTACATTAAGTCATATAAAGGCATCAGTAATAAAGGGAGACTGTTTTATAAACAGTTAAAAACTCTTTAAGGTATTTTGTGCAACTGATTTTATTGTAAGAAAATCTTAACTTGGACTTTAAGTTAAATCTCAACTTGTGTTTTGTGCAACCAGTCCCAGGTACTCACCATCACAGTCGAACAGAGCGAACACCACATCACACACATGATCTGACAGCTCCACCTTGGCCACAGTGCGAGCCACCTGCTTCATGGTAACTGAGAGACAAGAGGGGCGGGAAGCACAGATAGAGAGATTCACCATTTGTGAGATGGAGTAATAGAGGCGCGAGTCACACAAGCCAGCTCATAAATGGCCCATATGGAGGACAGTGCGTGCGAGCCAAACTGCTGGAGATCGATAGCAGGCAGAGCTCCCATTCACCGGGGAGACTCTTATCTGATAGACACGAGAGAGAAAGAAGGGGCTGAGGGGAGGGGGAGGAGGAGGAGGAGGAGGAGGAGGAGACGGCATCAGGACATCCAACTGAGAATGAGACTGGCTGAGAGGAATGAGAAAAAGATGGAAGGCGGGACGGGATGGAGGTGTAGTGAGTAAGAGAGGGAAATGGAGAGCCTCGGGGTCATTTCAGGAAAACAAATAGATAATAAAAATGATGGAAAAACTCCACAGTCTCAACCAGAATGATTGATTATTAGACTTCAAAGGGCGCACAAGTGGAGGAGCACGAGAAAGAGGAGAGGGCTGCGATGAAAAGAATAATATCCAACTAAATCTCACTGCAAATGGCACAGAGATACTGAGGGGGAAAAAAACAGCTGAATCACTCCGCCAAGAATCTCATTAGTGGCCTTCTACTCTACCTTTAAGAAAGACAATATGCAGTTCCAGATAACACACCCACATACGAGCAACGGTACTAAAAGGGTGTGAAATCATCGGATTCGAGAGCGAGATGAAAGCGATGAAGACGAGAAACAAAGATGTAAAAGACAAGACAGAAATATGAGAGCTCCTTCAGGCTTTAAGAGCAGGAGGACCATTTCACTGCGATGGTAAGACGGAGATAATTTGCAGACGTATGCCTGGCAGCTCTCCAGCCTGATGTTTTCAAAACTCTCACACACACGCGCAGGCTTGTTAGACGGCTGGTGTAGACGCGCGGCTGAAGCCATACGCTGGAAACAAGCACCTTGGGGTCGACCCCAAACTCCCTCGAAGCATCTGCCGTTTCCTCAGTGAATCAGAACTAATGGACGTGCTGACAGAGAACATATGGAGGCCTATTGAACGGCAGAATCGCTACGATAAATGAAGACAACAATTGACTCATCAAACAATTGCTACAGGTCCTCGCTGCCCGTGCTGCCCTCATTCACTTGACTTTCATTGTTTGGATCGTACAGAATGAATTTGGTAAAAATGAATGTGCTGAGGAAGATTAATGAAACAAGACTAATTTAATGATTCATTAGACATATGGTAATTTGTCTTCTTGAATAGCCATTGTAGACACATTCTTCAGAGGTGAGAATGCAGGGTCAGCAGCACTCAACTAAATAATCCTTAAAGGGAAAGTTTGTATGAGCTACTTAGCGATAGTCAGTGTATTACCTACAGTAGATGGCGGTCGGCAAGTCTCCAGTTTGGGGAAGCAGAGAGGAGCACTAGCACAGAAGCTGAAGATATTTTCATCACTTTACTTCGCCTTTTCCGATGGGAAATATAAGCCAAATATAACTCAGTCTTGCTCAAACAGATTCTTTTTGCAAAAACATTCGTTTTAGCATGCAGAAAACCACAACTGCTGGTCTACTGCTGCCTCAAACCTTAAGTTTGTTTGTGTTATTGTGCGACTTTAATGAATCTCGAACTAACCTTTTAAAAAACATGAAGTCACACAAGAACACAAACAAACTCATGAGAGCTAAAACAATTCCTTGAGAAACTTGAGTAACTCAGTTCTTAAAAATCATCTTCGTTTAATCGTAATTATATGCAGCACAACATAGTTGGAACATAGTTGGGCCATGATCCAGATCACCACAGTTCAGCACAGCAGACTAAATTTATCAATCATAGTATGAAACAGAGCTACAACAATTACTCAATTATTAAATTAATTGCCAACTATTTTAATTTTTTAAGAGAAAAGCTCAAAATTCTCAGATTCTAGCCTCTTAAATGTGGATACATTTTGGTTTTCTTTGCTCCTCTGTGACAGTAAACTGAATATTTATGGGTAGTGAGTAAAATGAGACAAGATCTGAAGATGTCATCTTCAGCTTTGGGAAACCCTGATTGATATTTTTCACCATTTTCTAACATTTTAAAACAAAATTAATCGAGAAAATAATCGACCAAATGATTGGCTATGAAAATAATTGTTAGTTGCAGCCCTAGTGTGAAATACAGTTTAACTGCAAGTGTTACTAGGTGATAATGCCGTAATTGTTGATGCAGAGTTGCGGTGATAAGTCAAGACAGACACGTGCTGGGTCTCACTCTCAAGTGTAATACTGTGTGGCCCCGCACTCTTAAAAAAAAGAAGGCCAGCACGACTGATTTAAAAGCCGTCGCTTTGGCCTCCATTGAGGGTAATCCTGTCGGCTGTGACTTCTGGGCATGCTTGTCACCACAGAAATAGATCATAAGATTGTGATGTTTATTGCAACTTGAGCTTGCTCAGCGGAGCAGCTCTGTCTCTCTGCCTGACTGTGACAGCGGTGCTGTTCTGTGACACGGGCTTCAGTGTTGATTGGCTATTACATCTGAAGTGAAACCAGTCAGACAGAGCTGTGGGCAACACACTGAGCCAGGCCAGAGTGTAGTATTATGAGACTGTATAAAGTGTGTAATGCAGTATAGTATTAGTCGTATACTGTGCAATATTATAAAAATGTTTGTTTTTCTAAAAAGGAAAGCAATTAGTTGTTCATTTAAGAGACTTTTCTTATTTTCTCTTTTGTATTTTCGCCAGAGAAGTCTGGTTGGTTTGGAGAGAGTGATATTTGGCTTACAGCCATTTCCCAGCAGAGAAGGCTGTCTCACAGCAAGGTAAAGTGGTGAAAATATTCTAGATACAGCATACACTTATACTGAAATTGATTTTTTTTATGTGGCTAAAATGCATTTGCTACTGATCCTGTATGCAACAGTTCATAGCTTAGCTTCCTACACAAATACTCCTGCTGCTTCTCTAAACTGAGAGCGTACCAGCTGCCACTGTCTCTTTAAGATTTTCAAGAAGTTTGACACATAATACTATGAATGATTTGCTTTTGTTCTGCAAATGCCCTTCAGTGCATTTAAATAAAGTTCAGTGTTCACTCTACACACTGTCAGAACTGTATTTGACTGCTAATGCAAATGGAGTGTCCTACTGCAGATGCTTCACATTAAGTGTTCAAATGGCTGAACTGGGTGGCTTTTATTGAGAAGAAAATCTTTGATATTACAATTTTAGGGTTTTGCTTTGGGGTACTTTGGATGTTGGGCTGCACATTATGGTAAAAACATCATATTGGAATTATTCTGACAGATGTTGCTATTGTGATATGATCCACCATTTGTAGGAATGATAATTTTTGCATCACAATTTTTATTTTCACTGAAGGAAAATCATGATGGTGTGACATTTGTTGAGGTCTGCACCAAACAGGCATGTTTTCTTACATCTGGGGAACGAGATTTGTAGTCCAGGGCATCTCTGCAGCGCTACAGCACTTCATTGTAATGCTGTTTTGGTCACACATTTTCCTTTATCAAAAAATTGCAGCTTCTGTGATTTGGATGTTGCACTTGGCCATATTGTGATTGCGATAATATTTCGATTAATTGTGCAGCCCTTTTTGGAAGTGTTGATTAAATCCTCCACTCAACAGCTTACAGATGAAATACACTCTTCTGGTGCTGTGGAGTGAAAGAGCAACCGTGTAAAGACGGGTCAATCCTCCTCTCCCTCCCCCACTGATGATGCTGACATGTGTCAGTAGGCATCAGTAGGCTGCACTGTCGAGTAAAAAGTGGTCTGTCATGTGTGCATGTTTGGGGTTCTTGGATTTGAGCATGCGCTCTCCTGCAGGCCTGGAGGAAGAGGCGACAGATAAACGGATGGATGGACAAACAGATGACAAATGGCTGAGCAAGGACTGGGAGCAAAGCCAGGCAAAAAGAGATGTGGGAAGCGGATCTGGCTGGCTGAGTGTTAACAGCTCTGAGAGACAGAGGATGAAAGTGACAACAGTTAAGTCCAAAAGGGGAGTAATTAGGAGGAAAGAGAGAATGTCAGAGGAAAAGGGCAAATGTGGGTGTACCTTTGTCTATGGAGGCTCCAGCCATGTGGTAGAAACTCAGGGCTGTGTCCACGTCGTTCACGTTCTTTAGGAAAGTAAAGAAATTCTCCACCTCCTCAAATGTAATGCCCTGCACAAGATGGGAAAATACAAAGAAAAAAAACAGGAAGATTGAGAAAGCCTGTGACAAATCAGGAACAAATCATTCCTGCAGTTTTACCTGAGCCACTGGAGCTCTGCAATCCTGTGAAAAATCACCCAAATATTGTCATGACAAGAGCTGCGACTGCACAATGACATTTTGGGAGCAGCTCAGCATTATGGCACAAACGACAAGAGGAAGTGGGCAGAAGCTGTCGTCACGCATGGACGAACAGTGTGCCGCGGACGGAAAAGGGAAACAGACGGCCTAAGACACACATGAACATGTACACATAGAAACAGATGCACAGACACACAGCTGCCACACTGCTGATGAGCTCATTTACAAAGAAAACTGAGCAGCTGGTCTTAGGCAGTAAATAACACTCTTCTCATTTGCATTACAGGTTATGCCAATGCTGAGAGATGGAGAGCGGGATGGAAAAAGAGAGGGTGAAAGAGGGATGCTTACTGCAGTTTAATTCCTCAGAGAGACACAACTCTGGCAGCACCCAGCCTCGTCTTTTTCTCATGCCTGGGAGGAACGGCAGCTTTTCTCGGCTAATCGCGGCATTTAACCATCAAACTTGCCTCATCATGGCTCAGTCTGACATCTGTGGTGCTTTAATGTATACCAACAAGCTATTACGCGAGGCTTACTATGAAACAAAAAAAGAAAGAAATGGGAGGTATTTTGTTGCGACACCTCTAGGGACAGGATATGCATGGGCGTAACTTCAGTCAATTGACTGATGGGGTTCATTACAGTGAGGCGGAACCCGCACAAAGCCAAAGTTCACTGAAAAAAGGGAAAGGGATAGGCAGACACTGAAGCTGGCTTCAAGCTCTCTGAATCTTGAATATTTTTACATTTCTTCCCTGTTTGGTTTGTCCCAGTGGAACCATTTCACTTGCTTAGAGCAATGTGGTGGTGTAAGATGTGTCTGGGCGATGGAGAGTCAAAACTCTTTCTTTTTTCAAGAAGCTTTGCATGATGCTGCTCAGTCGGAAGTAGACTAAACTGAATAAGGAGTTTTTGACTGTCAGAGGAGAAAATGAGGAACACAAAACCTGGAGGATCTGCCTTTCGTAACGTGAAGTTGCAACTGATTCTTTTGGCCATTCAGGGCAGTGGAAACAAGATGTGGACATAACATTCACATTTGACACCTTTCAAAGTTAAAACAGAGTCCAATATTCACTCTCTTTTTGCTCTGTTTTTTGGTCTCCACCTACTCTCTGTAGCAGCTATGCAGCTATGTCCACCAGCTAGTCTCTCAGACATATTTGACAGGGCTCATTACAGTGAGGTGGAACTGTCAAGAAACCAAAGTTCATGCAAAACACTGGAAATAGGAAAGGGATAAGTTTATACTGAAGCTGGCTTCAAGCCCTCTGCATCTTGAATGTTTTTCCTCTGTTTGGTTTGTCCCAGTGGAGCCATTTTACTTGCTTAGAGTGATGTGGTGGTGTAAGACATGTCTAGGTGATGGGCAGCCAAAACTCTTTCTTTTGTAAGAAACCTTGCATCACACTGCTCAGTCGGAAGTAAACTAAACTGAATAAGGAGTGTTTGACTGATAGAGGAGAAAATGAGGAAGACAAAACCAGCAATTACTGATTCTTTTGGCCATTAGGTGCAGTAGAAACAAGCTGTGAACACAACACTCACAGATGACACCTTTTAAGTTGATGTAACAAATGGTGATAAGTCCAAGTCCAATATTTACTCCCTTTTGGCTCTGTTTTTGGTCTGCACCAATTCCTGAGGAAAATGTGTGTCTCTTTAGCAGCTTAATGCTTCACTATGTCCACCAGCTAGTTGCTAACTGTGTCTGATGGGATTCATTACAATGAGGTGGAACGTGCATGAAGCCAAAGTTCATGAAAAACATTGGAATTAGGAGAGGGATAGGTACATACTGCAGCTGGCTTCAAACCCTCTGCATCTTGAATATTTTTCCTTTGTTTGGTTTGTCCTAGTGGAGACATTTTACTTGCTTAGAGCGACATGGTGGTGTAAGTAAACTAAGTTGTTGACGAATAGAAGACCTAACGAGGACAAAACCTGATTCAGACACGGACAGAGACGGGGATTATTAAGAAGCTCACAGAGAGATGGAGGATTAATTATGCCCTGCTGCAGAGCGCAGGTGGCTCTGTACTTGGTCTCCACAAACAGAGATAATGGAAGGTAGAGAGAGTAATTCCTTTTATAACACCAAAATTAGTGCATATACGCAGGTTTTTAAATGTGGCTAAACTCACTTAAAATAGAAAGTGACCCTTTTTCGAGTGCAAGCAGACAAGTCTGTCTTTGTTCTTTTTCTGATGTGCGCTGGAAAGCCGAGACTCATGTCTGTGCAGGAGACCAGAGAGAAAGAAGTTTTTAAAAGCCTCTGTGTTCAGCTCTCAGTACTTTTGTAGCTTCTAACTGAATCTCTGTGGATTGAAGTTTTGTTTCTCCGCTGTCGCTGTTTGTACTTCTCAGGTATCGCCTCTTTTTTACTGTTTCAAGTTCACTTTCAGATGGATAGGTGTCATGTTAAGTTACTGCTGATGAAAAACCAAACATTTAATGTCTTGACTTTGCAGTTTCATACTAAAAGCTTTCAGATAACCAAATATTGGAAAATTATTAGGGAAATAAACAGTTTTTAAAAGTAGATGCACGTTCAAATGGGTGCAAACTCTGCTGCTTTGGCCCGACACAACATGTCAAACCAGAGATATACCTGCTTTTCACTACACACATCCTGCATCCATTTGGAGTGATGGTTGTACATGTCCTCAGAAATTAACACTATGCATACACAGACACAAACATGTGGTTAAACATCTACAATATGCAGTGATTGCCTGTGATTGCTTGCTAGTTCTGGGTACAAAAAGGATCAAATGCAGGTATGGTTTGACTGGACAAGTTTCAGTACTACCTGCTACTCGGTTTTTTTGACTGAAAGGTATTGAGCACTGATGCCCAGTCCTAGTGTTGGTGGGGGATTTTGTCCAGTGTAAAAGGGGCTAGCAAGTGTCGGTCAAGTGGATAACATCAGCCTCCGAATGTGCTATCCTCTCCTGGTGATATATTATCTCTCATCCCGTCTCTCTCTCACACACTCACAATGTCCTGTCACTCTCTCCTTTTTCTCTCAGGCACTCACCGTCTGTCAGGCATCCCCGTATGTAGGCCAATCACTTAAAACACTCACACCACCAAATTTAGCACCATATATATATATAACCACAGAGTAGCAATTACTTATCTCAGAGTTGCAGGAAAGCGTGAATAAGAACACAGTTTTATCTACCTGTGCATCCTTGAACATCTTCTTCAAGCCCTTCTGCATCTGCTTGAGTTTACGAGACTGGACGCCACTATAGGCCAGCAGCATGCCCCCAAACTGTCTCTCGGTGATTCTGCCATTCATGGGATCGTTCCTCTCGAACTGCAGGAGGTGGAGAAACAAGATGAAGATTGAGTGCTATGCAGAGGGACAAACAAATTAATAGGAGGAGGACAGCGTGGGGAGATGGGAAACAGTAAATACTGGTGTCAGGCTTCAAGTTGAATCATGCTTGTAGCTGGCATGGGTGACATTAAATCTGCATGTGTGCAATTTCTATTTATTTATTTATTTTTTTTACAATGTCCCACTGGAGCATGGCTTAACAGCAGTGGGCCTTGGCTGTGTCAGGTCAATCCAGTCGATTTACGTCTCAGGCAGTTCAGCCAGCCACACAGCTCCCCTCCCTCTGAACGTGCCGACCTCTCAAAATGTTAATTTGTCCCACTTACGAAAGGCAGCTCATGACTAAGCCAAAAATAAGCCTGGAGTGAATATTTCAGGGGTGACCTGACCGTTTAGTGCAACCGTGGAGGATCTACCTTTTGTGAGGTCACATTAACCCTGCAATAATTTTGGGCCGCTAAGGTCAGTGGAAACAAGCTGTGAACACAGCATTGACACATGACACCTTTAAAGTTGATGTGGTGAACTGGTAATAAGTGTAAGGGCCAATATTCACTTTCGTTTTGCTCTGTTTTTGGTCTCCACCACCTTTTGTAGAAAATATCTGGCTCCTTAGCTGTTAAATGTATCACCGTGTCCACTGGCTAGTTGCTAACTGTGTCTGTCTGCTGTCTGGTGCTGGGCAGGTAGGGTATGGCGGGTTTTTGGAGCTTTTTCACTGAAAACAGCTGCCTCTTGCTGCTGAAAGATGGTGAATGAACCATTGACATGTAACAAAATGGACAACATTACAGGTCCCTAAAAGTGAAGCCAAAACATCTTGATCACGCCCTGGTGGCTGGCTGCAGTAAACCCTGCCCCCTCCATGTTAGCAGGTGGAACATGGGTCAAACTAAAAAAGTACATGACAAATAATAGCACGGTTTCTGCCATGTTGGGTAGATCTTATCATGCTGTACAGTGAAGGGTTCATTTTTCTGACGCATCTAGATTTAATAATTAGTTACTTGATGCTATAAAAAGGGGGTTTCAGGCCATGATTGACAGCTGAGCTGTGCTCATGAGTGAGTCATCATTTTAATCCAAACCATGATCTTTTCCCAACTCTAACCAGGCCACAGTGTTGTTACATAACAAAGCATAATTAGTTTGTACAACATGCACAATGAAGAAACAACACATACAAACCTTGTGAGACTTTCACTAATCTAAAAACAACCCCAAATGGCATTACAAGTGAAAGATGGCATCAATAATATCCAAGATATTTTGGCTTATTTTTCGTCCAGTGGGAAGAAGTGGAGACATCTTCATTTTACAGCCAATGGAGCAAACAGCTAAAGACAGCTGGACAACTAAACAATGAGCTGAAACTGGCTATAAAACTGTAAAAAATGTATACATTACATTGTTTTCAAATAGTCATTTGATACAATTGTATAAGATAGTCCTCTTTAGGGACAAAAGCTCTTGTCTTTCTGATATTTCTCTTATTATTTACAGACATACATGCTTGATAAAGATAGATAAAGACTGATAAAGCCAATTGGTTTACTTCCAAATTGTGGATCCCTGCATTCTGTTTTACTGTGTCTTATTTTTGAGTAGTAGGCCATTCACTGAACATTTACTCTAATTAATTAGATTACTCTTACTAAGTGACACCATGTCAGAGAAGCAGCACAAATCGCTACATCAGCCTCCAGCCTCAGAGGACAGAAGAGCTGACTGGATTAAAAGTTTATTTTTGATGACAACGTGTGTGTGTGAATATTACTTCGCTGGCCTCCTTTTTCAACGAGCACCAGCCGGTAGCACTACGAGCTCAACGATGGACATATACCATCTGTCCACGACACAACTTCCACCATGTTTTATGTTGTTTTACTGTTTATTTTGTGGTTATCTGGGTCAATTTGGTGCTAGCATATTTTACAGCTAATGAGGTTCTTCCCACAGGCTGAGGCGATGTTGGACTATTGAGGGACAGTGAAGTGAAACTGTGTGAATGTTAAGCCTCATTTGAAATCAACTAAATAATGAGAGTAGCAGGTCAGATGATGGTAACTGTTTTTTCGTGTTGCTTTTTGTGTAAAGTTTATCCTGCAGCACCAGAGCAGATAGCTTTAGATTTGGAAAACTGCCGGTTGTGCTGAGTAAACCAGGTCCCCAGTGTACATGTGCGTGTTTATGTTGCCGTATAGAAATGTACTTAACAGACATGCCCTGAAGCTTATGACATAACTGCGTGTGAAGAACAAATGGTCAAACTGCAAGAAATGTATTTGCTTGGCAACGTTGTGCACTCAGTTAGGCTACGAGTGCATAGAGTGCTAATTAAGGATTAATATTTTTCTGAAAATGAGACATTTTCTCTGGAAAATGTGCTTCTTTTGCCGGGAATCCCAGGAAATTAACTTGTATTTAAGGTATAATTTCGGCTATATTGGCTATATTTCAGTCGACAGTCTGTTACAAGGAGAATTGTGGGCTCCAAACCTGACCATTTTAGTGTATTATCTGGAGGTATTAATAATTATTGAGATCGAAAAGCATCATAAATCACAACAAACAGATCAACATTATAATAAACTGCATATGAAGCTTGAACTCTACAGCTACGAGGACGAAACATCAAGTTTATGTCTGTGATCTGTCGGTGTCGGTCTGAACAGCCTCGTAGAAGCGATATTTTACAGTTATTCACATCATAAACTAACAAAATTCAGTAAAGCAAATATTAAGCAGACAGACTCCATATTCTGTTCAAGCTCAGAGGTAACAGCTTCTTTTTGGAGATTTTAAATGTAGCAGCATTTGACCCCTCGTTAAGACAGCGCCGCACACACTTTGCATCTTCATTGGTAAATATTTTGAAGTATTTCCACACAAAAACAGCTGAGAGAAATTGTGCTGTGTTTGTCTAATTCAGAGGATAGAGCCACAAGTTACAGCACTAACTGCTGTGACGGTCAGAAGTGTTTGAATTAATGACGCTTTGCGCCTGTTAGTCAATTAATTAAAGAGCTCACACACAGCACGCAGCTGTGGAATATGTTTTAAGAAGGTAAACTACACCCCAATATTTTCTAAATATATACCTGTATCTTCTGAATAGTTTAGAAATGTTTTTCCCAGTTCTCCGTTTTCTATTTCTCGGTGTAAGAGTTACAAAAGCAAGAACAAGGGGAAATAAGCGAGAAAAGAAGTCCAACACCTGCAAAAAAAAAACAAAACAGCTACAGCCGGTGAAATATGTCCCAGAGTGAGCTGCAGCCTCAGCAAATAAATAAAGAGAGGGGTGAGGGCAAGCATGTGAGAGTGAAACTTGAGGAATTGGATTGGATTACCACTGTTAGTGTCAACCTTATCTGTGCTGTTATGACTTCCCTCTCTGAGCATCGTGCTATCATTAAGAGCTGACAGATAGCGCTTTCTTTCTGGCAAATGCTCCAACTCCCGAGTCCTATTCCTGGAGCTTCAGATGACGGCGCCCATTACGCTTCAGTGTATCAGATAGGCACTACCCACGCTGATTAAATAGATTAGTGTAACCATATGCTCAACAACACTGCTTTTACTGTGAGGGAAAGGGGAGGGTGGGTCTGGAGGAGACGGAGGAAGAAAGCTTTTATGCTCAACTGTCACAGCTTTGAGAGAGTGACACTGACCGGTGCTGACAGACAATCCACGCAGCACATTTCTCATCCTCTGCACTTGTTTTCCTTTGTGTCGCGCACAACGCTCAGCTGTCACTGCCTCCTTTCTTCTCCCCCGGCTCTTCAACATCTTTTGGTTTATTTGTTTGTTTACTGGGGGACTAATTTACTTCCTCAGAGTGAAGAAGCTATCAATTTTCATGTGTCGTCCCTGAATGGTTACAGAGGACCCTGAGATTTCAGCAAAGCCGCAACGTTCAAATTAATTCATTATAATTGTACACAATAGCGCAATAAAACAGTACATGAATACACATCGTCTTCCTCCGCTCAGTCCTTCCATTATTACCTCTAGTTTGAGCACATCATGCTGCAGTTTCCTCTGAAACTCCAGGAAGCTGCCGATGGTGAGTTTTCCCTTCAGGTCTTCTCCAAAGAAGTAGGTGGTGAGAGCAGAGCTGCAGCCGGCCGTCTTCAGGGTGTTTCCTGTCGTGGTGCGGTCGCGGTGTCGCATGCCCATACTGGTCTGGGAACGAATGATGCTCTGGACCTAAAGACGCCAAACAGGGTGAGAATGTGGAAGGTTTTAGAAGCAGTTATGACTATTTACTTTCTGAAGTATATAAAACTATTACATGTCTGATAGAAATTGTTTTAAGCCCTTAGACCCCGGTAGAATTCTAATGTTGCATTTATACGAGCATTTTTCTACTCAATCCCAACAAAGAGACAAAATAAACAGATAAATTAACAATCACAAGATGTTCTCGTTTTATAAAACACAATTTCCTCTTTAATTTGATAACAAATACAGTATGTGTCACATGTAGCTTTTTAGACCACATTTGATTCAACCTATTTCAAAAAACACCAGATGAAAACAACAAGTAGCTCTAAAATTGCTGTAAATAGCTGCGATTAAATGAATCTCAGTCTGCCTAAAAGAAGAGAAAGTAACTTCAGGTCAGTTTTATAATGATGATGATGTGATCCACGACATTTCTCGCTGTTTGCCGCCTAACCCCACTCTATCAGAGTGTGATAGTCTTCACTGAATAACGCTGGGCTTTCAAAAGAAAGAAGTGAAGAGGAAATGTCCCACATGTTACCACATACAGCTGTGTTATGAGAACAAACCACAGCAATGTTGCAGTAGGTTGTGTTTTTGGTCTTTCTCACATGCAATAGTACTTTCATCATAATATAACTTTTTGTTTCTCATATCAATGTCAGTATTACATTCAATTTAATTGCCAAAGCTACGGCTCTATTTTTAGCTTACTTTTGTTCTAATCTTATCTTACTTGTATTGTGATTCAACTTGGCACTGTTTCTTTGCATTTACTCCTTCTGCACTTTATATTTAATAGTCTTATTGTTGTCGTTCTTATGCAACTGTAATTTTTGGAGAAATGTGGCAGAATTTCCTTTGGGATTAATAAAGTTCTATGTTATCTTAGCTTATCTCTATCTCAGATCCCAACGCTACTTTTTCACCATGTTTTAAAACACTGGACTGAATGAATAGAATAATTTTATCAGACAACTGTCCATAATAAAAAAGCCTCTGAGGTTTGTAAAAGATTAGCTTCTTTAATTTGCTTTATATTATGAAGCAATTAAATTTCTAACTGTGCTTGTAACACTGTGAATCACAAACCCGACGAGATCCAATGGTGGAGATGGTGACATATCACAGAGTGCAGAGCACAGCACTTATCTTCTCCCTCTGAGAAAATGTCACATCAATGCCTACCCCTTACTGCCTGTCAGTGTGTGTTACTGGCTACTTTAAAGCAATCAGGAGCTACTGCAGACATTAAAGCACAGTCCAAACGTGTGGGCTGGCTGTTTTAACCTTGTGTCTCCTCTGAAATGTTGATTTTGTGTGTGTTTGCGTGTGTGTGTGTGCAAGACGTGCTGCTGATCACAGTCGAACCTGGTCAAACTCCTCCAGATCCACCTCTCCATCTCCGTTCAGGTCAAACATCTTGAAGGCAATCTCGAAGTTTCTCTGGGGAGCTGGACACAAAGATAAATTCAGAAATCAATAAAACACAATATTAAAAACAACATGTTACACTGAATCGACCCAGACAACAGCTTGAGAGTACAATACCCGCTCGGCCATTACACATAAACTGTGACATCTTCAGCTTTCATCTTACCCCCCCAGTGGTCCAACATGGGGCAATATAAATGCTCTTTTTTGAGCCGATAGTCATGAGACTGCAAAATGATTGCTACACAATCAGCCCTCCGTCTGGTGATAGCGGAGCTGCTAGAACAGATGCTGCTCTGTCTGTACAAGCCAAAGGTCGCATTAGCTGAATACGTCTCAATCACTGACTGAAATTTTTAAAACAATGACGGAAAAATCTGAAGGCCGTCTGTCATTTTGACAAATCCCTCGTTCAGAGAGTCGTTTATATTTGCCTGTCTGCTGTGTTTCAGTGCCCTCTGCTGTCATTGCAGCAAAAATTAATCATTCGTCTGCTTCGTGCAATTTTCTATATAACAATCCAGATGTGTGTTCAGTATATCAAATGTTTTTACGTTGTTTGGTTTTGAAAACGAAATGCTATTAAATACGGTGTGTCTCATTATCATTAACTATTGGAAAATAATAAATTAATAAAATTAAAATGACAGATTATCACAGAGTTTGTCCAAAAGTGCTTCCTTTGATATGAGCTTATCTGGAATAGAAAATCTGCACCGATGAATGATTTGCATTTGCAACATTGCTTCCTATTTGCAAATGGCATTTTTTGAACATCTGCTATTAACACACACTTCACTTTAATAACCACACAACCTGCACAATAACAAGGCTCATTTCACAGCATTAACACCTACAGTCATAATGACAGAACAAACTAGAAAGGGAAATGGTTGTATAAACAGTACCTCCACCCACAGTTATATATACAGCACCTGCCTAAACAGACAGAACCTGTCATTTTCTTCCTGTAATGAATGCAAACATATTAACATCATCTTCTTCACAATACAATCTGCATACTTTCAGCAGATACAAATGGCAAAAAGTAGGAACAGACAACTTTTTAACTTCCTTCCCCTTGCGTTCCCAAGTGGTATTATTGTTTGCGGCACTGTTGCAAAGAAAACCAGATCAACTGTCTGTTTTACTCAGAGCAATGCTCACTAATCAACGCCACTTTGGATATGAGAGAGGAGAAAGAAACATGCTCACTGATGAAGTATGAATTTGGAAAAAGCCAAAAGAAATTGCATTAATGAACACCGCATAGCAGTAACTGTTTGAGTAACGTTATGTCTTTGCACAAGTAACTGCAGCTCTGGATGATATCAGGGTGGAGGAGGGAGTAACATTACAAGAAAACTCGTGAGTTTGTTCTTTCATTTAGTCTGTACATCAGGCACTCATTTTCCTTGGAAACACTGTGCCCGGTGGCAGACGGAATTACACAGTGAAAATGAAGC
>JAJHUR010093008.1:0-60528 GCA_027495735.1 Lutjanus campechanus
ACAGCTCTAGATGCTCTCGCTGATGGTGGAGTGAAAATGGGCCTGCCCAGGAGACTGGCTGTACGCCTCGGAGCCCAAGCCCTGCTAGTATGACCTCTGTCTTATTAACAAATTTATGTGCCACATACTGCATGTGCTTTCTTTGATGTATTTTGGTTCCTGTTTCATTAAGTTACTGTTGGTTTGGGCGGTTATAATGAAGTCTTCAAGCTTTGCTCTGGTGAATTCTTTATATCACTTTCATCTGCTTTATCTTTGCATAGATTCTAAGTGGTATTAAAAAGTCTTAACTGTAGCTTAAATTTAAGACAAGGCTCAACAGCAAACAAATAATGCACATTTAAAACACATAATGCACATTAAAACACATTTAAGAACACATTTAAAAGCACACATGTAGAAAAAAAATGTTAAAAATGATTAAAAAACTCTATAAATCCAGATCCAGTTTGTTGTGTTTCTGACACAGACTAAATGTAGAGCATCTAGTTTGATATGACATAATCAGTACTGTTTTGGTCTAATGTGGATCTCTCTCTTTTGTGTTTCTTTTAAGGGGGCTGCTCGGATGCTGTTGGACTCTGAGCAACACCCTGGGCAGCTCAAGGACAACGTGTGTTCACCAGGGGGCGCCACCATCCACGCCCTGCACGTCATGGAGAGCGGCGGCTTCCGCAGCCTCCTGATCAACGCTGTGGAGGCCTCCTGTGTTAGGACGAGGTAAGCTGATGAGAAAAGTGTGAGACAAACAAACTAACAAATCATATTTCCTGTCAGAGGGATACACAAGAAATGCTTTTAAGTTAATTGTTATAGTCAAATGGGCAAAGGGTGATATATTTCTTTTCAAGTTTATAATTCAGACAGTAGATGGAGCTATATGCAAATAAGGTTACAATGAGAGTTCTGTCCTTCTCTGTTTACTAGTTACCCTGTGATGATACTGTATCATACCTCACTATACTTACTATATCAGACGTAAAAATAATAACTAAAACAATAAAATGTTTTCTGTCCCCATAGGAGAACCCCTTTTGGTTCCTGGTAGATCCTTTTAAAAATGCTCCACTTGAAACCCCTTTTTAAAGAGTTCTACCTAGAATCTAACATGAAGGGTTATACCTAGAACCATCTGTGAGAGTTTTCATCCAGAACCCACTATAAGAGGTTCTACAGAGAACCTGTCTTTGGTATAATAGTTCCAACTGGAACTCACTCTAGGGGTTCTATTCAGAACCCACTCAGGGGGTTCTTTCAAGAACCTTTTTTGTACTCTGAGGGGTTTATCTAGAATCCACCCAGGGGGTTCTACCCATAGGTTTTTTGTATACTGGAGATTTTATCTAGAAACATCTATGAGGCTCTTTCAAGAACCCTTTTTATATTCCGAGGGAACTCATTTCTTAGAGTGTATATGTATGTGTTTTACATTGTTGTGAATGTTTCTGTGTTCTGCCCGTCTCTAAAAAGGGAACTTCAGTCTTTGGCCGACCAAGAGAAAATCTCTGCCGCTGCCATAAAGAAGACGACTCTGGACAAAGTGCTGCAGCAGCCAGGAGTGACTGCAGAAGCTGTTGGAGTCAGAACTCATGGGATCAGTATGTTCACCAACAGTAACCCGAGGGCCAAGAAGAAGTGATCATTTTTCTGTAGCGCTTGGAAACAATAAATTTTAATGTTGCCTGTAAAATCAGGGAAGATGCAGTATATACTGTGAATGAACCACTCCTGGCAGATGTGTGTTGAAACATAAGCTAATCAAAATACTTATTAAAAGAAAAAAACCCCACTAAATTTGGAATCCTACTGTAAAAACTGTGGAAGCAATATTTTCTAATAAAATGCCTTTTCTATGTGAGGTTTAATATTTTATATTGAATTGTTTGCCTCCCCATTTAACCCTCTTTAGTACTGTGTTGCCTCAAGGTAACATACCCATTTTTAGCCCTTTGCACTCACACAATACAGCCTCAATTATGGTGCAATACTTTAAAAAAAGATGCAGGGCCCTAAGGAGACTAATGGCAGTGTTTTCATTTGTCATGTGACTCTCTGGAGGTCAAGTTAGATCCCTTTTTTTGCAGCCCTTCTCACATAGTTCAGCTCTGGCCACAAAAAATATTTGAATTTATTTTTTTCTGGCATTTTACAGTGTTTAATTTTTCATTGTTTAATGTACTTTATTTGACTATTAAGTAATAAAAAACTGAAAATGTAAATGTTCACTTGAAGTAACACTGAACTGTGGATTCCCACCATGACATTTTTGATGTTGTGTATTTAGGTTTATATACAGTTCAACCAATATAAGATAAGATGTAAAATGCTCTGATAACTATTTAATTTTAACTCATAAGCAGTGAGCTAAAGATGGCAGCAACACAACAAATGGTGGTAGCGTACTGTATGCCAGGAAAGACACACACACCAAACTAATGAAAATAGTTCTTTTTAATCATTTTCCATTTCTAATGGCATACATTTTCAACAAAAACTTTCCTTTTTCATATCATGGTAAGTGATCCCTATAAAATAAGTTCTTTAAATTTCTTTGAATTATGTTTACTTTTTCTATTTCATGACAAAAAAAATGACATTTTTTAACTGGTTTCATCATGTATCCCATATAGAGTTATGGTTTAATTCCTGTGCCATCATATGACTTCTGTCAGTCAGTCGGTTAGTGGTTTAGAATAATTATTTATTTTTTCCCTTTTTTTTAAAAAATTGGTGCAAAAACAGAACAGTTTAAAGACACAACAATGATAAAAACTTCGATAATATGTACAAGGACAAAAAAATCATGATGTTTAGAATTTGATGTGATACTTTAATAGCCATACTATTTATAACAATAATAAGATGATTCAATTTCTGTTATTTAATTCAGTGCAATAACCAAGTTATTTAGGGGAAATCTTAAAAATGACTGTATGATAGTGAGTATATAGGAGAGAAAGTGAAAAAAATGATGCTTCATGTGTTGAAAAATAATGCAGGGCTTTAAAGCTGTGTATTCAACAGTTGAAGTAGCTTATGTTTATTTATTTATTTATTTATAATAGTAGCTGTCAAAGTTAGATTTACTGAATAATAGAGATGTAACAACACCAAAAACTCCAGGTAAAATTATACGCACAAAAGATCACAACACAGCATTTATCACTATTGAAAAACAAAGACAACTTAAAAAAAATCCTTTAGTAAATAATTAATCTGATGTGTAAAGCACTTTTTGTTTGCATAAAGTTTATTTTTTCTTCCTTTTAACTTAAAGTGCTTTTGCTTTCTTTCTGCAATAAATTAAATAAAAGAAGGCAGCCATCATGTGCAAAAATTTAGCAAGAATTGTCTTTGGCAATGGATGTTTGAATTATGTACAACTGCAAAACAAAAACAATGCAGCAGACAGTACAATTCCTTTTATGGAATAAAAGAAAATAATTAACCACGTAAATATCACAGTCTGGTATGGTATTGAGAGATTTTTCATTGCAATATTCAATATGTTTTTACATCCCTACTAAACCCCCTGATCTGAACTGTTGTAGGGTTCAAATATTCAGTGAAGCGGTGAGTTCTACACCATAGTATTATGCAGCTTTAAAATGATGAGGTCAGAATTAAAGTGTTGGCACATTCAGCTGGGAGAGCATTAGGGTCTGTTATCAACAAGTTTAAAATATGTAAAGATCTTGGGCATTTTATTTACTCGCAGCTTAATGATGCATTATGTCTTCCCCATATTTAATTATGCTTATGGGACATGAGGATTCAGAGAATGTAAAATAGCAGACTGTATACAGGCATTTATGAGTTTTATTTTAGCAGTTCAGGGTGGTATGACTTGGATTCCTGGTTCAATAAGGAGAAGATGTGCAATGATGAGACTGTGGAATCATTTGCTTAATATGTCACAAAACAGGGTCAACAAGAAGGTTTTTCTTTTTTTGGGAGAAAATCACACAACTCTGCAGTGGCTGAAGAGCTTCTTGCTATTTTTGAGGAAGCTGAGTTATATGTATAGTGACAATTTATCATGCAGCATGAGCACAATTAGAACACTATGACATATATAAAATTCCAGCACAATTATGGCCCTGAATCTTGTGTTACAATTGATCAAAGAGTCAAAGTCTTCAGTTGCACAGCTGAGAACAAGAATCCTTCCTCTGTCCCTTGAAGTTGGCAGATTTAGGAGGACAACAGGTTATGTGAATGATGCAAATCACATTTTCTTGTGTTTTGTCCTTTTTATGATGAGTTACAGATATCTAGTATATTGAATGCAGTGTGTGAACACACTACCATTGTCTCTAAAGCTTGGATAAATAACAAGGTGGTTTAATTTGTTTAGTGTTACAGGTAATTTATGTCTTAATTGTGGTTTCTGGTCTGTTTCTTAAAATAATGGTGTCTTATAAGCCTGATTGGCCTGTGCACATTGTGACAGTCCTCTTGAGTTCTTTGCTGGGCTGTCTTTCCCTCATTTCCTGGTTGGGCTGGTTTTCCCTGTAAGGGGGAAGCAGGGAGTGCTGCTCCTCAGATATATAAGCTGTGGGATTCAGTCAGTCTCTCTCTCTCTCTCTCACCCTGAGCACATGGTTTGTTGTTTGGGTTAGGTTTACCCTTGTGTTTATCTCCTTTGTCCACCACACCTCACAGTACACTCACTCACACACACAATATATATTGATGCTACAGATTTATATACTTTAATTTATCTTGGTTGATTTACATTTTGGTTAAATAAATACTTTTAGTTTAAAACTTGTGTTGTCTTCTCCTCTGTGTCCTTCCCTTGAGCTGGGCTGTGGCAACATTATTTATGCATGACCCAAGAAAAAATTAATTAATTAATTAATTAAAAAATGCTATGTGTTCTGATACAATTAAACTGAGGATGTTTTCAAAACCTTGTAATATAAAATATATTTGAAAAAACACATGTTGTGGGTGTAATTTATTTGTGGCTTTGTTCTCTTGTCCAGTCATCTAATTAGCTGAGAATAAATCAAATTTTCTTCTATACTGTAATTTTTATGATGAGTTAAGAATACCTATGTTAAATGAAATGTCTGTTCAAAGTACAGAAATGTTCTGGTGCACTGACGATGACAGAATGGAATGTTTGTTTAATTTTAATGCTTGTAAGTTGGCTACCCTTGTTTCTAAAGCTTGAAAAATGGCAGGATGGTTTATTTATTTAGTATTACTTGCTACTCTGTTTTCTGGTCTGTTAATCTGAATAACAGTGTGTTCTAAGACTGTCTGGGCTGGACACAGCATGATGCAGTTTATAAAAATCAAACCAAATCCTATATTGTTCAAATATTTTCTCTACAATTTCCAAACAAGAATGCTATATTTTGTGATGTAAACTAAACTATGAGGACTTTTTCAAAACCTTGTACTATTAAATATTAAATTTTTAAAAACTCACGTGGTAGATGGGATTTAATTGTTGCAAGCAGTACTGATTTCCAGTCACCTAATTAGTATGATCCACTCCACTCCAGAGCAACAAATACGGATCAGTATCACATTATAACGTGAAAAGTTTCTTGATGTAAGATGTTTTTCAAGTTATAACAGTAGGTTTTCACATTATTAGAACATACAAACTTATCACATTCTAACAATAAGCCTTTCTTGTTATAAAAAATATACTAATGATCTTCTTTGTGAAATATTTCATGTTATAATATAAATTGTTAAGACAAGAAACTTTAAAAAAAAAAAAAGTTATAAAGTGATACATTTGTATATTGTAATAACATGGAAAATATCTGTTATAACATGATTATTGTGTTACAAAACATGATAATATCTTGTTACAACTTAAAAAGCATCTTGTTGAAACAATAAACTTCTCACGTTGTATCCTGATAATGATCCGTTTTTTTCTTTTTTCTGGCGTGGCAGCAAACACTTCCGCACGTGTAACATTTTTACATGACATTTTTTAGTTAAAATGTTTCTTCTTGTGAGGAAAGAGGATCCTTCATGAATGAAGACACGTGACCAAACACGATGACGTCTGGCTTCGATACAAGAGAAAGGAATCAACAAGGAGAGCACGAGTATCGCTTCTGTCAGTGAAACCGACGTTTATTTGTGTCTCTGATGTTTGGTCGTCGTCGTGACGGTATAAGAAGAGGACATTGACAGAAGAAAAAACTCCAGAGAGCGTCATTTTAAAGTCAGGTGGGTCTGTAAACCAAACAGAGTCGCGGTGTTGTTATGCTGAGTGTGCATGCCTTCGCCTCGCCGCTGACAAGCTGGTCGCGGCTAGCTTCATGAGCTAGCATACCTAGCTCCGTGCATCTCCCCCCCGTCAAGGTAGCATAATTTAGACCATAAAAGGCTTTCAAAATAAGAGTGTCCGCGTTACTCAAGCGAGTTCAGTTTTTCCTTGTTCGTTTTGGCTCAATTCTCGAATCATTATTAGTATTATGTTGTTTCCAAAATATTAAGGTCCATTATCTGAACAATTCGTTTGTTGTTCTCTGATTTAAATTTATCATTCTTTCAAGCAAGTTGTATGCGTCTAGACATTTGTGTGCAAAATAGTGCAAAGAGGTACAAATGTCCACAATTTGCACAATAACCACTCGCTTAACAAAATTGATGCGTTGACTCCGTGAAATTGTAAAACTTTTCAAAGCTCCTAAACAGTCTTTCATCATTTGAGCCATCACATGCCAAATGATCCATTCAATTATCAGTGAGACATTGCATAAATAGCCTATTTATGAAATGGCATGTTTGTCTGCTAAATTGGGAAATGACCTTCCAGGTGACAGTATTGAACTGTGAATCACATGGGTATCATTTTATTGCAGTTTTTCTGTGTATCATGATGCATATATGATGTACTGTATATGATTTACATGAAAGCTCAAAACTGAATTTTCTGATTACAGTATATGTAACCAGTAGTGTAGTGGGAAATAAACCGAAGTAAACTCAGTTTATCCACTTGTTTGAAATGTGGCTGAGTTTACTTATCTGTTTTCAGATCAGCTGCATCAATTTATGAGGGGAAACAAGTGTAGTTTCCCAACCTCTGTATTTACCATTACAACCCTACATGTAGCCTACTCGTTACTACACAAATATATTTACCGTATGCGCTTATCCTGTTCTGTGAATCGCAGTACTGTATAGTATAGAGCTGCACAGTTAATCACAAAATTATCGAAATTGCAACATGGCCAATTGCAATAGCCAAATGGAAGAACCAGAACCAAATCACAATTTTTTGAAAAAGGAAAATGTGTGTGAAAACAGCATTATAATTCTTTCTTTCGTTCTTGTATCATACAGTAAACAATCAGTAGAACATAAGTGGCATATGCAACATTTCCAAGGTTGTTTGCCATGGTGAAAAACAAGAAACATTTAGACCAGCACGGCTTACATGATGACAAAACAACTGTTCATTTTGTGTTCAGTAACTTGGCTTTAAAGCATGAATGAAATGTTTGTGGTGAGTTACTGCCTTGTGCAGATGTTCAATAGAGTTGTGCTGTCCCATGACACAGTTGTGACAATAACATGTTAAAACTGGAAAATGAGCCAAAACTACTGAGGAAAAATTGTAAGCCGCGCGTGCTGATGAGCGGCGGCTTTATTTTGAAAGGGTCTAGCAGAAGTGCTCGTGTAGCCTTTGGGAGCCGACAACGGTCGGGCTGCTACAATGCTGAGATGGCAGCTAATCTTTTGTACACAGTCCCGAGCAGCGAATAAAACATGTCATTCAGATTTTGGGTTTGATGTCGTGGGACGGACAGCCGTTTGGTGCGTAAAGGGCGCTTTTTCCCTCCAACAGTAGAGGAACGGCTGTTGTTGCTGTAATGCTACAGTTATAGTAGGAAGGCTGAGCACGGGGATTTCCTCGCCTGCTTGTTTGGTAGGCGGGGAGTTGTTTGCCACTTTCACAAGCAGGCGTTGAGAGGTCGCAGGCAAGAGTCGTGGAATGTCAAAACTGTGTAACTAGGTATCTTTTGTGGTAATAATTAGTTTGCCCGGGCTGTATCGCACACAGACAGCAGCGCTTCTGGGTGGTTTGTCAACTCATGCGCTTCTTGCTGCTCAAACCTGCTGCTTCATCACCTCGTTGTGAAAAGGAGCAAGAGCAATCCGAGGCAGCGGTTTAGCGAGATCAGGTTGGTTTCCACTATTTTATCCTCATGACATTGCTGTCAAAGATGAATTGCTAAATCTGAGTAACGTGTTGTGCTTTTGTGCGGCTTTTCAATGCATGCATGGATCACATCTGTGAAGAAATGCTTCCAGACCATCGCTTCGTTATTGAATTGGTTCACCTGAAGTGACAATTCATTTAAGCACTGGTTAAATTGTAACAATGGCAGAGGCAAACCTAACCCGCCGTCCTTGGCTTTAATATCACAGCCAGTTAACCACACTATTGTTTTATTATTACCAGAGCCAACAAACAAGTAGCGGTATTTTTATCGTGCTGAATCATCACAATGATGTATTTAGACGTTCTCAGAATCCACCCCGAAATATGGCACCACCGGACAAAGGTCTGCTCGCTGGATAAGGGTCGATGTTTATCACCAAGCCGCCGTTATTATTAAGGAGATGGATCGAAATGGTGCTGATCTGTCGTGCAAGTCAGTCATCAAGCCATGAGCATCAAGTGATGACCATCATGCATTTATCAATAGCCTCATCTACATTCAGCTGAGAATGTGCATTTTATTGCAGTGCTGTCATGATGTACATCAACAAACAGGGTGTGAGTACATTTAGACTAAGTGCTTAAGTGTCAACTGCGATGTCAAATCCATTTTAAAAATGCATGATAAGCAATATATTATGCCTGTGTTGTTATAATGGAGTCCTGGCTGTTTAAATTGGGTCATGTGTAATTATGGGGTGTATGGGAAGTTGAAAACAACACACAATTAAGGTAGTATATGTGAAATAAAATGCTGGTGTAGGGAATATGTATTTTGGTTTGAGCTTCAAACACCTTTTATTTTTTTATTGAATAATATGCTAGAGCACCAGCTTGCTTGTGACATGATTTGATGCAGTATAACACTTCATTTCTTTTATTTTGGGTTGGCAGATGCTCTTGTTTCCCTCTGTGTGACATGATGAAATTTGCTGCCTATTAGAGTGCACGCTTATGGAGGGCAGGTAATGAATTATCCATGGAGAATCTCTGTGCAATTTCAAAAAGTCACCTTGGAAACTGTTGAGCATATATAGGCAGGGCTAAACAGATAGAAGTTGCCCATTCTTGCTCAGATATCCAACTTATTTCATCATCTCTGTTCATGCGAGCAGGGCATTGAAGTGTGTTTAGCAGACAGGCCAGCCCCACATCAGAAGCTCGGCTTTGCAATAAAGCGTAATGCCCATCTCTGCCTTTCTCTGCAGGTAACCAGAACAGATGAGGGCCCATATAAGAGCCCGATGGGGCTGGCAATGGTGTGTGGATGGAGGCAGGGAGTGGTGGAGATCAGCTCTGAGATTTATCGCCTCTTGTATTGAGGTAGCAAAGACAGAATAAGGCTGGGATGCCACAGAGGTGAACCGAGTGCACAACTCATACCCAGTGGCGTTGCTCAGAATGGGCAGGCGGTGGAGGGTAGAAGAGGATATTTGAGGTTGATGAAACACGAGGCAAGACTTTACACAGCATGGAGCACAGTCTGGCCACCAACACCTCTGTATGGCCAACACAGCTGTGCCTTGGGAGTAGTTACGCCTATTCAGGACAATTAATAGCCTCCAGAAAGGAACACAAATGTGGGATTTGTCCACAAAAGTGCTGCTTAAGCTGCACGGGGAAATGGGAATGCCTGGAAGGAAGGGAGAAAAAGATCAATATAGTTTTTTTCCCCCCTTTTTGCAACAGGGAGGGAATGTTGGTGATGAAACCTCTTGCAAGTGTGGTGCGGATTATGATTGCTTAGCATTGCGATATGCCCGCTCCACTTCTCAAAGTAATACTTTCATCCAGACAGAGTAGCAAGTGTGTTTGATGAATTTTGGTTTGGAACTTCAGTTAGACTTGGCATGTTCATTACTGCTCTCTGTGTGTTCATAATTTAGATTAGCCAATGTCGGACAGAACATGGAGAGCATAAAGCGCAGAGCAGTGCACTAGCTGATGTTTTTCATGTAACCTACTTTTAACTTGGCTGATTAATGTTTGAGACACATCAGTGGTGAACTGACAGTAAAAACAAGTGATTTAACCGTATACTTGGGTAAGAAGCTGAGTCAAAATGAAACTAGTGAATGATGACAAAAGGAAGAAATCAACAGTTTCCATGCTTTGTTGAGAGTTTTAGGAGACAGAATCATTGCCTGTGTTCTCTGTATGTTCTGCTGTGTCCTGGGATGGATATATATAAACACTATATAAGGACATTGAAGATAGTGACACCTTGTTTGAAGATAAGCAGCATATAACACATTGGAAAGGAGCTCAAGCAGATCATTAAAGTAGTAGTGCCTGTTTGCTCTTGATAAAAGTAACAGATTCTTTGTAAATGACTGTGGGTTTTCCAAAAAAATCCCCATTATATTACCTACTCTACCTGACTGATTTATGCTATAGGGTTGGGCGATTGGACGAACATATCAGCGATTGGCTGAGTCCATCGACGGTCGTGTTATGGAGGGGTAAGGGGGTGTCAATTTATTTAGCTAATTTAACGGTCTGCATCAATGACAGTCGCTGCTCTGCGACACGTTCTCATTGAGCGGTACAGTACACATCCATTTAGCCAAGAGCTAGTGAGAAGAAAACAGCCTGTAGAAATTATTTCCCATCTAACTTTGTGAATTATGGATTTACAACCAAACGAGAGTTGGTGACTGTTATAACAGAGGAAAGACTATTCAAGACCATTTTGGTGAGTTTTATTCGTTTCTGTTTGTCATGTTTAAATGAAGTGTGTTTTACGGAGTTAACAACAGCTCGTCTTAGTTTGGTAAAAGAGAGAAACTTGAAATCAGAAGGTTCTGTTAAGTGTAAGAATAATTAATTTCTTGACATTTTGTGAGTTCATTTTGTTTACCTATTGGATGTAGCAAACAAAGTGACACAGTCCTAATTTTCAAAATCAAAGTGGCATATATAAAATCTATAAAATCTTTCCTTGGCATTCTGTATGGCTGAATACAACATTTATTTATTTATTTGATCTTTATTCAGTTATTTATTAATTAGCTGTGGTACAGAGGGTTAACGGTAGAGGTGTCCTAACACTACAGTTTCCTGCCCAATACGATACCTGAAGTTTGCTTGTTGGCATCTTCTACCAGTGTGTTAAAGGAAAAATCTGTAATATATTTACTGTAATGAATCATAAAATAACCATGATATGTCATCAGAAATTACGGAAACATGCTAAGTTGAAATACTCGCTTCTCTGACAACAATGCTACAGCCGCGGTGTCCTCTTTTGAAATTTCCATTCCGGCCCGTAACTTGTATAATTATTTGCCCATTAATTAGAGTTCAAATTAATGCTGAATGTTTGCTGCACGACTTAGTGTCTGTTCATGAGTCGTAAGAAATCATCAATAATCTTTTAGATGGAGTAGATGTTTCTAACAGTCTAACTGGCAGGCGGCAGCCACTGAACTCAAACTCCAGAAAGTGTATTTTCGGAGGGTTTTTGTTTTCAGGATAACAGTCTTAGCTTAACTTTAACAGACATTTGACAGTTATAAACACCTGATAAGCTCACGGTATGGGACTCGTTGTTTGTTATTGTCAATTTACAATGCTGCACTTGTCTTGCACACCTGCAGTGTTCCTGCAGCCTGCCTGAGCTTCCTCAAGTCTGGGGAGGAGGCGGCGGGGAGAAACAATTCACTTCAACCCTAGACTTTATACTAAACAGAGTTTTACCTATGCCGTCTGTGGCTCTAACTGGACTGCAGTATTCATTTTTGGACGTGCAATTGCTACATATTGCTCCTTTAAAAATATATATTATTATTATTCAAAATTTTGCTATATTGTGGCGTTTCTGATACTGGCATGGCAATAACCCTTGTGAGTAGGTCGTGGTTCAGATTCTACTCAAGAAAGAATATTTCAGCTCGTGTTGCTGGACACAGCGAAACCTGGGACCTTACAAAATGTTTTTAACTATCTTTTTCCCCCCTGCACCCTCTCTGGTATGTGATTAAATTAGTCATTTGTTTCAGTCCTCTATGTTTTAGTTCAGGTTAAAATATGTGAGGCACAGAGAGGAGCAGGGTTACATTGAGGACTGCACAGGTTGCAGTGATCAGTTGAGGGAGACTTGAGTTAAAATTCCTGATAATGGAAACATGGTTAATTCAGATTGTATTCTGGAGTGATGTAATTGTGATTTTTCTTCTTCTTCTTTGGACAACCACATCAAGTGTGAGGCTCCATCAAATATCCTGTGGGCAGACATCATCAATCACTTGGTATAATTTGTACTGAGCGCTGGCACTGTTATTAATAGAAATTAAAATCTTTCTTTCTTTCAGGTAATAGCTCTCCTAACCGACTGCACTTGAATCAAAGCACTCCACAGGAAAAATAAGATGATACATTTGTTTTTGTTTTTTTCTTTGTTTTGAATTCAGTGATGTTGCTGAGCTCTGTTTGTTTGATGGCCTTATCACAGAGTGGTGTTTCAATTGAAGAGGAATCATAGCTGTGCAGTGATACCAGTCAAAGATGTGAGTTAATTCGGTATTATTTTACTTTCAGGAGCATTAAAATGTGTTGAACTGCTCTAGCTTAGCCTTTTGTGCTGCAAATGCTGTGTTGTAGATGTTAAGTCAATGCGATATGCATTTAATATGTATGCAACCAGTGTAGTAAAGCTCCTGGATACTTTGCCAGTGTGTGGGTTGCCTGCAACCCTTACTTCCTCTGCCAGTGCAAGGCCGAAGTATCAAGAGCTATTCTCTTCCTGTTTAATCAAGTCCTCCAGGCAGATGCTGTGGAAGGCCAATGAAGTCTTTTCTCCTGTCCTACTGCTTGTACTAACAGAGCAGCTCTGAGAGTAAACAGCAGATTCTGAGCTCAGAAATAGATTCTGTATGTATCGAAAACACTGGTTAATGCAAACCAGTCTAACCCGAGTCCCTTTAAATAAGCTTCACATTATCAGTGACTTCAGAAAATACAAAATCCCTCGAGGGCGGTGATTCATGTTTTCACTTTAAACCACATGAACTGGATGCAAATTCCAGACATAAATGTACCACATGCTCTTCTGCTTGGTATAACCTACTTGGTTCCATATGGGACTTTTTCAGTGCCAGCGTTTTTTATAGGACATCATGTTATGGCGTCTATTTTCACATTATGACAAATAATTAGTGTTCAGTCATATAATTTTCGTGCACCGGGAAGCTAGGTGAAGTAGAATAGATGATAGGGACAATATTGATAACTGATAAATACATAAGTCCATATAACCTATAGTTTATGTACACCTCATGATCATTTATTTCTTCTACTAAAAGACATTAAAAAACGCTGTGACATGTTGTTATAGCCACATCAATTATATTCATTATCTGAATATAACTGATATAAATTTCCCTTACTTAAAGTTACTGAATATCTAGATATATTTAACTTCTCTGCTTTGATCACCACTTGTTTGTCTCTATCTTGCAACCAGAAATACCTTAAACATTGAGATAAATGTCAACTAGAACAATATTACCAGAACTGGGAAAATTATCAAAATTGTGGAGAGCATGAACAGTGTTAGCACACATTTGACTGGATAATTGCCTTAATCCTAAAAGGCTAGTCTAATCTTGTATTACAAACAGATCCACAGTGAGATTTGTCAGTTTTAATTTTAAAGATTTGATGGATGATTTTGCATTAGCTTGAACATTTCCCTGGGTCTAGTTAAAATGCAGTGCTTTTTAAAATTAGAAGCATGAGGGCTACAAAAGGGACTGGCCCAGGTTTAGGCGCTAATAAATAAGATCAGATTCTAATCTTGAGCACACATGAAATTTCCCCCTGGTTTTATTTAGCAACAGCCAGTTTGTTTGTTCAGTCTTTTTAAAATTAGAGCTGCATTGGTGATTAATTGATTTGTTGATCAAAAGAAAATTAATTGCCAACTACTTTGATAATTGATTAATCATTTTATCATTATTCAAGCAAAAATGTGAAACAGCTTCTTAAATATGAGGATTTGCTGCTTGTCTTTGGGTTTTGGTAGAGCTGGGTATCGAACTTTAATACTTTTATGGCATTGATGGAATTATTCAGTGCCATTGAATATTGTCATTCGATTACAAATTTCAAAACCATAGTACCTCAGTAGACGTTCAAGCTGTGGTTTATTTTTTATGCTGTAAAACTGCTTTGAGTGTAAAATTGCCATTGTGTTGAAACATAAAAAGAAAGAGTTGAGACAGACACCTTAGGTTTAACCACACTGTGGCAAATCGGTTTGTATTTTCATGTTATGAAAAGCGAAGAAGGAGCTGAAAAATGAGACCAAAGATTTGTAAAATAATGTATCATGTAATTTTCATTTTTTAAAATGGATTTCATGAAATTGGTATTGAAAAATTAGGGCTGGGGCGATACATTTATCTCCCAACATGATTCGATCACGATACTTGGGTGCTGATTCTTAAGTAATGTGATTCTGTATGTATTAAGGTTAGCTATCAGTTTGTTTCAACAGAACAGAGGAAATTTATCCCTTAAAATATGAACGCACATGTCATTTTAGGTTAAACGTGACGTAAAATGGATCCATTCGTTAAGATAATATTACTGCGATCATGATGCTAATTTGTGCTAGCAGATCAATAAGAATTACCATTATATGTTAGCATCGAGCTAATGTAGTAAGTTATTATAAGCATTTATATAAAATCGTTTCAGGAGCCATAAAAGAAGAATCACAATACCATTTTTGCTCCCATAGTTCAGGAACAGGTATGAAAGTTGCTGCCGGTATCGAAAATTTAGGTTTTGGACCGTTGGTTGGACAAAAGAAGAAATTCAAAGACATCCCTTAAGGCTCTAGGAAAAGGTAATGAGCTTTTTTCTCAATTAATCATGAGAATAATAAGCACATTATTGGATAATGGAAATAATAATTGCCTAGTTACAACCCTACTTCAAATCCTTTTTAATGGTATGTGAGAAATGAGCACTTTTGGCATAAACAGCACTAAATAATTGAATAAAACGTAAATCACAATTTTTTTTTCAAAACAAATTACTTCTGTTTGTGTTGAATATAGCATGTAAATCTTGTGTTCAGTCTTAGTCCACCTCGACTTCATTTGCAGGTGAGAACGTTGTTGGGCAGCATACAGACTGTTGCTAACAACCATTTACCCCTTCAATGATAGTCCTACTGTACCTACCAAGGGTCAGGTGTAAAAATTTTCGTTAACTGCTATTTTAGCATTGACCTGAACCTCCAAATGGTCAAAAGTATTGGCTTAGTATTTCCCCTCTACTACAAGCGTATCACATTTCCCTGTGAAAGCTGCTGAATGATTTCCCCTCTCCCTCTTTTTGTCACTCTTATTTCACGCTCTGAATACTTAGTAGTTAATAGCTTCCCTCCCCTCTTCCCGTCATACCTTTCTCTCACACACACAGACACACTGTTTTCTCCATACACAAGTTTACACCAGTCTTCCAGTAACTCTTCCAGCGCTATCAGAGGAGTCTGATTTTTAATTTGCAGTTAAATGGCGCCCAACACATGCAGCGTGCTTGATAATTGACTTCACTCAGCTGAAGGGAGGAATGATTAGATCTGAATATCTGAGGCGATCTTTTCAACTCCAAACTGGAAGGGAGGGAGTAAAAGTAGTGACTCTGATCAGGCGTGAAGTGTTGAGAACGGCTATTTATGGCACACGGGGTGACAAGGTTGGCTGGCTGCATTGAGCATCTCAACCCTGATGGAGCAAGTGGACAAGAGGACAAATAAGCACAAAGTATGAATTAATGAGCCAAACCATCATGAGAAAGTGCTGACATCTCTCTTATTTTTTCACACACTTATCTCATCGTGTGCTTTTCAGTATCTTTGTGGTCACCATCATTCTATTTCCTGTGGAAAGTCCATGATAATGGAGCGAGAGGCTACAAGTCTCCTGCATTATTGATCAGGGAAACTGAATAGGCGATCATACTGACTTCGCATCCACCTCTCTTCTTTTGTGTTGTGTTAATCGTCTGAGATGTGCAGGGTTTGTAAAGACAATGAATTGAGAACGATGCTAAGCCATTCTATCATCTAAGGCCTAATTTACATTTGGGCCAAAGCTCCCGTGTCTCCTCTCCTGGCTGTGTAAACCTTTATAGCCTGGACTCGACATAACAGAGTAGGGCTGCAAATAATGATTATTTGTTAGTAACCTGACCAATCAGTCGACTGATATTCTTGGCTTGATATTGGCCTATCACAGCTACATCTACATATCTACACATTCGTATCAGCACATATGTTGTCCGATGTGCACGGATATGAAAATCTACAGTGTATGTTCTATATTTGCTATATTAGGGATAGAGAACATTGGCTGATATATCTGTTGGATTTTTTTATTCCCTTATATCAGGGCATTGGCCCTGAAAATTCCATATCGGCTGGGGCCTGTTATTTTCATTATCGATCGATTAATCTCTTAATTGATTAGTTGTTTGGTCCATAAAATGGTGAAAAATGTAAATCACCATTTCCCAAAGCCTGAGGTGACATCCTCAAATGTTTTGCCCACACTAGGGTTGCAAATTTTCTTAAATTTCTTCTTTTTTTTAAATCATTCTAAGTTTTAGTTTACTTATTGAACAAATAGCTCCCAAAAAAAAAAGAATGTCAAATGAGGTGCAATTACTTCCATTTATAAACTGGCAATTAATACATTTTTAATTGGTTTAGGGCTGCAATCAGTGATTCCCAAAGCCCAAGATGACACCCTCATATGTCATGTTTTGCCCACAATCCAAAGATATATAAGTTACTGTCATAAAGGAGTAAATAAACCAGGAATTATTCACTTTTATAAAGCTTAAATCACAGTTTGATCTTTTTTTCCTTAATAAATCAACCAATTAATCGATTATCAAAAAAAAGATCAATAATTGATTAATCATTGCAGCTCTTAATCAGTTAAGTTAATGGTAATTAATTGTTAATCATTAACATCCCTAGTAGGGTGTAGAGCTTGGGACCTGTGCCCAAAAGGACCTGATGGCAGCCGACGGGTTTGGGTTGAGCCGTATTTCTCACATATTTCATGGGTTTACTTTGGGTTTGGCCTGGATTATTATTGTTATTCTATTTATTATTATTATTATTAGCATTAGTAGTAGTAGTAGTATTTTTTTTGTTTTCTTTTTTCTTCCCAATTTTGTCACTGCCAATTCAAATTCCCCCCATGTATTGTCAGTTACTGCCAACTCCTACTGCTTGGTATATATAGGGAAGCTTGTTATGAAAAATGTCAGGCTGTCTTCGGGTTTGGGCTGAAATATGCTAGTGAGGCACGGGTTTGGATCGGGCTCAGACAGAACTTTGTCAGGCTTGGGCCTTGTCAGACTCAACTTTTCAGGCCTGATTAAAGTTCTAGCAGGGTTGTGTGATGTCTCCTGAATTAGGATATGACAATGTCAACAGTGAAACATCACGATGGACAATGATAACATTGCTGGATTTAAAAGGCTCTTCATTTCTGCACCACATGTCTGTAGCTCATTTGTGTTTAAAAAGAAGAAGGTGTAGGACTCATTGTTCAATGACTGTCAGACATTTAAACTCTAATCTGTAGTCCAAGCCCCAAAAATGTTCAGTTTACTCTTGTAGCAGAGTTAAGAAACCACAAAATAAACTCATTTAAGAAGCTGAAATGAGAGATTTTTTTTTAATCAAAGCAGTTGCTGATTCATTCAGTAGTTAACAACTAATCGATTAATCTGCTAATCGCTGCAGCTCTACTGCAGAGGAAAGAAATTAAACTCCGGCATATGAGCAAAATGAGCCACATTGCTGGCCTTCTCTGTCGGAGTGATATGCATTGTTTGGTGTGAGGTGATATTCAGCTGTTAGTTTAACTGAAGTGAGTTGCTGTTGTTGGATGCTGCCTGTGCTCTCCTGAAAACAGTCTTTCATCAGCATGCACCTCCACTGTCTAGTTTTATTCACTTCATTAGCAAGCTGCCAGTGCCAAGAGCTCGGACGCTTCTTTTCAAGAATCGATCATGACAAGTTAAATTTATATGTGCTTGTGTGGTTTTGGTGATCTGTCTCAGTGTGGATACATGTGCATGTGATTAGTTGTGTGATATGCGCTCCACTGTCATGTCTGAGTAAAGCCTGCGCCCCGTTAGTCCTTCCCAGCCGTGTTTAGTATGCAGAGAGCAGGCTCTGTCGTAATCTGGATTCTGAGGCAGGTTGCTGGGGTTTTTGTTTGCTCTTATGGCCCTGATAATCTTGTTACACTGCTGTCAAGTGGAGCCGGCTCTCCCTGCAGCCCTGAACCACCATGCGTGCCACCTCAAGTACCAGAAATCCACCCACCCCCCTCTCCCCTCTCCCCTAGCCGCCCCCCACCATCCCACCGCCATTTTGAGACAGCCGTTGATGGAAGAGCCTTGGATGTATCCTTGAAGAATCACCTCCTGAGCATCTTTATTCAGCCTCCCACCCCCGCCCGTCTCCCACCCCCACCTTAGGCGGCGAATGACAGTGATAAATATTCATCAGGGGGACGCAGTGCGTGGATGCTGTAGCCTCGGCTCCCCCTCAACAAAGGGTCCCCCAGCTAATGGTGTCCATCCTTGGCAGCCCCCCTGGAGAGATCCTGTGGAGGGGATGAGATCATTAAAGCATGACACGGGCTCAAGGCCGGACCTATCATGTCACATCAGCATTTATCCCACCAGAGCCACCCCCCACCCACCCACCACCCCCGCCAGTCTCAACCTAAGCCGACCCCACCTTCGCAAGCTGCCCTCTATAGATTTAGATGAACACAGACAGCTTTTGAAGGTTGACTGGGCTGCTGCTCGCGTCGTGTTAGTTCAAGTTCACAACTTCCTCATTGGCACCTTGGTTTTTGGTCCTTGCTGAGATCAGTAATTTTTCTCCCCCCTCAACCTGATCTTCTTCTCAAGCTCCTCCAAATGTGTTGAGCGTGCGTTTTTTTCACAAGGCTGTTTGCTCTCTCTCCTCCTCTTCTCACCCTCTCTCCTCCTCTGTCCGTCTCCCTCACCATCCCCTCCTTTCCCTTTCTCTGGGTGACCACACTCAGCGATTTCTATTTCCTGTGGGTGTGATGTCTCTCCTCCACAAGCAATCAGCTCTGATTTGTCAGCGTTCTTCCAGGCGATTCATAAAAATTCAGCAAGCACCTACAAAAGACGTCTGTGTCCCTGCACTTGCTCCCTGCCTCCTCTGCTGCCCCTGTGCTCCAAGCTGCAGCTTTCGCCTCCTGCTCCTTTTACTAAGGCACAAAAAAAGAGACCTGAAATCCCTCATAGGAGGTGATACAAGGGATGCACGATTTTGGACTTTTGCCAATATTTTCAAAATCATTTTGGCTGATTGCTGATGAGAACACTAATATGTATGCGTGTATTTTTCCCACCTAATTTCAGAGCGCACCATGTCTCTCCTGTAGTAGAGGTAATATATTATTATGCCTAGAGATTGGGCCAGGCAGATTCCTCAGAGTCTTGGGGCCAAATGTTGACATAAGGCATTCATCAGGTATCAGACTTGCTATCTAAATTCCACAGCACCATGTGTCTGCCACATGTTTTCTGTTTAGTAATGCTAAACTAATCAATGCACACTGAGAACTAAACAGAGCTTTTTGCTTCTACTCTGCAGTTAAAACTAGCCCAGTATAAGGAAAACAAATTGTTATATTACGATACAGCTGGAATGAAGAAATGTACTCGGCACCTCGCTTGTGATGTAACGAGAAACCAGCACAGAAATGATAATTACCAACAAGAACCACCATCCACCAGCCTTTATTAAGACAAACACATGCCAAACGGATCACAAACACTAACATAGACTAACATTTGCATTTTGGAACATAAAATAGACAACTTGAACTCTCAGTAATGCATTATGGGAAATTATGCAAATGAGGTCCATCTCTCAGCCTACTAGCTATACATGTGAATGTCACAAGCTAGAATCCTGCAGCACCCTACTTTGAAATTCACTTACAACCTAATGTTACATTATCACTGTTACTACTACTACTACTGATAATAGTAATAATAATAATAATGATAATGATAATAATAAACATCAAGAAAAAGCAGCACTGTTATCAGTATAGTATTGGTTTTGGCAAGTATGCAAATTCAGATATAGGACTGGAACTGAAAAAAGTACATCGATGTATCTCTAATTATGCCTACTCTTATTGTGAAGGCCCACTGGCAGATTCAGACATAAAATTCAATGCTTTTCAAAACGTACACTTTCAGCTGGCAAAATAACAAAAGCACTGCTGTGTTTGTTTCACTGATGCCTGTTTCTCTTTGTTCTTCATAGATTCATTGTAGTGATCAGGATGACTGGTCTTAATATGGTCAATTACATTCATAGTGTTGCAGGAAGGTGATTTGTCTCCTTCTATGACAGACACTGAACAGTCCTTCCAAATAGCGACTTTGCTGTATGTTTCAGACACCTTTGGAAAACCTCCACACCGTAGACATCCTCACGTTATGTGTGCATAATTAAAGCATCATCTCATCAGCCTGTCATAATGGCGGAAATGTTTATGTCAGGCTGATTTAAGTTGCAATTATTAATCTATGAATCAATCATTAATCGGCAATCAAATTAATAGCCAACCATTCTGATAATCGATTAATCATTTTGAGCCATTTCTTAATAAAGCATGTCCAAATGGACCGATGTCAGCTCTCAAATTTGAATCTTTTCTGTTTTCTTTAAACTGTAATCTTTGGGTAATGGAGAAAATATCACATAACATTTGAGGACATTTTTCACCATTTTCTCACATTTTATGGACCAAGCAACTTGGCTAATTGAATAACCAAGAAAATAATCAGATAATAAATAACCATTAGTTGTAGACCGTATACCAATATTTCATTTTAAAGCCTTTATCAGCAAATATGATGCAGATATTTTTGTGCATCCCGAGGCAATACATGTGTGCAAGGAAGACAGCAGGTGAACTCGTCAAATTTGAGGGCATTCTGTGGCAAATCAGTGCTGCAAGTCTAAAATTTCCCTGTCACTTTTTTATTTTGGAAAATTACAGGTGTGTTTTTCCTTTCTTTTCCTCTCTGCGCGATTGTGTGAGCAGGCCTCTTTGTCTCTGTGAGGTATGACATGCCTGGTAGTGGAAGGGAGCAGCTGTGCATTGGACCTTGTCTGTGTTGTGCTGCCATGCCCTGTCATTGGTAGCCGTCTGTTGGCAGCAGCCTGTGCTGGAGGGTTGCAGCCTGGGCGCAATCCTTCCACACAGTGTCATATGGCGAGCTTTCAGCCATGCCAAGCCATGCCTACTATGTTACCCTGCACAGCTGTGTGACCGAATACGCCTCTTCAACCTGGACAATGTGCCATCTCGCTGCATTTTCAAGATTCCAACTGGTTATTGAACAATGTTGGGTCTAGGCGGCTGAGGGGAAAATGATAGGCTTACATGAAATTTGGAAGAAGCAATTTTTTTTTCTGCTCTCATCCCAGCAGCTATTAGTGGAGTACTTTCCTGTCTATTTGTCCATTATCTGTGCATCATCAGGCAGACCATTATCCCATTATGTTTTGCATCTGTGGTCCAAATGCTTACTGGAAATGAGTCACCACAAAGGCCGGTGAAAGGTAGGTGTTACTATCAGTCAGCTATTCATAGCCAGCCCAACAGGGATGAAAGTATCACATTTAAAAAGTCCTCCGCAGAACGTGGAAGGCCTTTTTTTATACAGGCATCTGCAGCACAGGGAAACATTGCCGTTTTATGAGGAGCCAGAGGACTTTTTGAAGTGGAAGCATCAAGAATGCGAGTCACAATCTGACCTCATGTTATGTCCCCAGCCTGTGTGATAGTGTCGTATTCAGGTCATTTTTAACAAGCGTCTGTCTCTCCCTGTTTGGCTCAGGTGACCGGTCCACCTGTAGCACCCCTTTGTTGCCATGGAAATATCCTGGCCATCTTAGTGCACTTCAGAGCTACGTCTCATCTCTATTACTATTTTTTTTTCGCCGTGGCTCTTTGAGCTTCTTTGCACACATCATACATATACATGATTACTAGCTTAGTGGACGTGCAGGCTGTAAACACATGCACTCACTTGACAGTAGTCTTTTAGGATTTTCTCTCTTTTTTTGAAGGGGGATTCTTTTATTTCCTGTTTTGATGTTAAAAAGTTGTAAGAGCCCACATGCATTTGTTTATGTGCTCAGCACAAACACACTCTGCTGGGCTGTGTAAATCAGCTTACAGAGGCAATGTGCTGGCTGGGCTCACTGTGGTGGGTGCCTGTGTCGCTGACGCAGCATTTACCGTGTGTAGTGTAAAGCACCCAGAGCCACAACTGTGTGTGTGTGTGTCTGTGTGTCTGTGTGTCTGTGTGCATGTGTGTGTATGCTTATCCTGAGACAGGGCTCACACGGTGGAAGGCACTCAACCCTCTCTGTCTGTCTTAACACCAGTAGGTTAGATTTCTTGCCTGCACAGCTTCTCTTTGGTGTTCCCTCAGTACTGACATGACAGAATAAACTGCAGTGCAGCTCTGTTAGTCTGGAGGCCAGCTGAGGCTCTGCAGTAGTTACAGCATATCCCTATTTCATTGATTTACAGGATTATAGTTGCACAGCAGCCAGATCTAGACAGGTGTGACCGTCTCAACTGGACAGCTCGTACAGTAGTTGAAAGCCTGCCCCGTGTCCGTCTTGTGAATGTGTTTTAACTGAGCTTGTGTGTTCATTAGAAAGGCTGAAGGCTTTGTTTTAGTCTGTCCACGTCCTCTGAGAGACTGCACTTAACGAAAGTGACTTGAGTTTTGTTTTCCAAGAAATCATTGTGAATCGCTGCCAGCCAACTAAATGTCAGCCTGCTTGAGGCTCGCCGGGCTGCAGTTTGAATGCAGGGCAGGATTCAAGTGTAAGAGGGGGAAATGTAACTGGTATCAAGTTGTTTGTTCAAAGTGACATGTGCAGTAATAGTCCAGGTACCACTCACTGAACAGACTTGGCATCAGTTACAATGAAGTGTTAAGTCCTTGACCCACTTTGTGCCTTGTGTATTTGAAGGACTTAGTCATGCTGCAGCTTCTTGGCCAGAAAATACTTTCTTGTGTATTCTGCAGAAATGGTTTTATATACTGACATTGACTTTTCTTACCCACAGACATACCAGCAGTACAGGTGGACGCGGCTCTTGTGGCATGACTACCACAAACAAGGGAAACAAGGCCTTGAAGGTAATTAGCATGGATGACACATGATTCAATTTACGATTTTTCCCATACTGGAAATGCTTTCGATGCAGCCTAAAATACTGTTCATGTGACAGCATTTGTCACATGAACATCTTTGCACATCTTTTTGTCTGCTTTTCAGTATGTGAAACATTAATTAATGAAGCACAAACAATTTAAAAGAACACAGTAATTTAACAAAATATCTACTCATGTCCACCTGAAAACGTGAGCTCTGGAGAAATGGTACACAAAGTACAGAAAGTAATAACATAATAGACTTTTAATTGGTTAAACCGTTATATATTCCAATACCGATATAGCTGTGCTAGGCCAATATCAGGACAATAATAAGGGCTGATTGATATCTCGGTCAGGCTCTAGTGAACAGTAGAACGTGACTGAGACATGTCAGCAGCTCGGTCATCATGTCAGCTGTGTGGAGTTATTTTAAGCTCAAGGAAGAAAAAAAGCAAAACAACTGAGTACAATTTATGCCTTTAATTTAAATTTTCTTTTGAGTGTTTGAATAGTGCCAACCAATCAAAAATACTGCTAAAGATTCTCTGTGTGAAAAAGTTTCAGTAAAAGAAGCAGCAGTATTGCATAACTGAGACATGTTGTGGGATCTGTAGTTCTTCCTTCACAGGAGTAGAATATTTGTTTCACAGTTTGAGCGTGATGTTTGTTAGATGGCTAAGTTAAGTAAAGTGCATCCATACAAATGTAACAAATGTATTAATAGTTTAGTTCAGGGGTGTCAAACATATGACCTGCGGGACACAACCAGCCTGCCGGTGGTTCCAGTTTGGCCCACTGGTGTGCAAAGTACAAAAATTGCAGAGCGCTCATTAATTCCAATTTTTCAAGACAGTGCACGGCTATTCCTGATTTATATTGTTAAAATTGTCTGCAGATATCTCAGACTGTTCATCATCTGTTTTGTAAATCCTAATCCTGTGAATGTTCTCAGAGTGTTTTACTTCTTTACACAAAAAAGGGGGGACATTTAGATATATTGTTATTTATAGGTTATAGTGCAGTGGTTTTACTGGTCTGACTCACTTAAGTTCAAATTTGTGTGTATGTGGCCCATGAATTAAAATAAGTTTGACACCCCTGGTTTACTTGTGTAAGTGAGGGGAAAAGACGTATTGGGAAATCAGATTGGTATTTGGTATTGGTAGATGTGAAAAGTTCAGGTATTGGTATCAGGGGGCAAAAAGTGGTATCGCAACATCTCTATTAAGTTTATTATTATTAATAATATATATATTATTATAAGTGTGAAGAATTTAAAATACCAATGTTAAGTGCTCATGTAGAAATCAGCACTAACTAATCCCTTTTCCCAGGTGAAGCGGGAGCCAGGGGAAAATGGCACCAGCCTGACAGACGACGAATTGGTGACCATGTCGGTGCGGGAGCTGAACCAGCACCTACGGGGCCTGACGAAGGAGGAAATCCTTCAGCTGAAGCAGCGGCGGCGTACCCTGAAGAACCGGGGCTACGCTGCCAGCTGCCGGGTGAAGCGTGTCACCCAGAAAGAGGAGCTGGAGAAGCAGAAGGCTCAGCTGCAGCAGGAAGTGGACAAGCTGGCCACAGAGAACGCCAGCATGAAGGTGGAGCTGGACGCTCTGCGTTCAAAGTATGAAGCCCTGCAGAGCTTTGCCAGGACTGTGGCCCGCAACCCCGTCACCTCAGCCAGGGGACCCATGGCCTCTGTCATAGGGCCCCTCATCCCCGGTAAAGTAGGTGCCACCAGCGTCATCACCATCGTCAAATCCAAAACGGAGGCTAGGTCGTAGTAGCAGAGCGGGGCGGGAGGAAGGTTTTTAAGACTCTAGTCAGTGCATCGTAACATGGAGCAGTTGTCAGTTTGAATCCTCGTCACTAACACTAACAGTATGCTTCCCAAATTCACTGTTAAAGTACGACTCAGCAGTTTGTTCCTATCAACAGACATATTGTGCTTTTCAAATTGGACGATTTATGATCAGAGTCAGTTATTGAAGAACAGCAACATATTGTCATTTAAAAAGCAGATTGTGGTCGCAAATATTGAAGGTTATATTGGCCTGTAAAAAGTACAAAGTGGCATCAAATTCAGATGGTAAGTACAGTATGTGATGAGTCTGTTTCCTTAAGACTGAGCTCTTAAGTTTTCTCCGTCCTAAGAATTGGCATCAGAAAATAGACAGTCATTACTTCTCACCCATCCCACAACACAAACCGAAAAAAAGAGCCAGCAACTATCTCACCATGAACCCCTTTGCTTGTTATAATGCACTGACTTAAAACTGGGATGAAAAAGAAACGGTCACAAACTCTTGGTGTGAATGCTACAGATGTCTTCAAAACAGCCTGACTAACCCAAAACTAGTAAATTAGTCCAATTTGTGATTTTGTTGGTCGTCTGTCAAGAAAATAAGCACGAAATAATGCTCCCGAATCCAGCATTGATTTCTGTTTATGCGTCTGTGACAGGCTTTAACGAACTCGTCATTATCAATATGACTGGTAGATGCAATAATATATGTATGCACTGAAAATACAAAGAGGTCTTGCATATTTATGGTTATAAATGGAAACGTTCAAAATGATCAGCAGTTCCTAATGATGTTCCAGAGCTGAGTGCCATTCCAATATGACAAGATTCTTCTACAATATCTGAAAAACCTGAATGTTATAACAGTAATATCCTCGTGTTTTGTGGGGACAGTGAAATCCACAAACATTTTGAGACATAATTTTTGCTCATAGAGAAAATATGTTCAAGTCGTTTTGTTTAAATGATATATATTGCATTTTTTGTAATTACTTGTCGACAGGGCCGTCAGATATTTCCAAAAGAAAATCTTTACACAAGCTTTACTGTTTGAATTGTTAAGGTGTAGAAAACTTTGTCTAATGTTGAGTTCTTGGTTTTTATTACTAGGTAGATTACCTTCCATTGTTTATAGAAATACAGATAAAGAAAACATTCAAAAAAAAAATCCTGTGACATCTTTTTTGCAATTGTACCGAAAGTGGCTTACTATTGAAGTCTGATAGCTTTTTTCTAGTGACTAGGCGCGTACTGTGGGGTAGCGCGTGATGTGATGTGTAAGTGACAAGTTGGCAGTGTCGTTCACTGTATAGATGTCAATGCTGTGCTATTTAAAACAAATCTGTAGAGCTAAACTAGGTGGTGTAAACAAGGTCAATTGTCTTTGTGCGTATTGGCATCTGTGATATCCTCCGCTTCCTTGGTGTTAGTTACAAATCATATCGTCATTAAGAGTTTACCACATTTGAGCCATGTAAGACAGAATTGGGTGAAATGGCGTTAGCAGACATTAGCTCAAATATTTTAACCTGAAGCTGAAAGGGATAGTTTGGATTATTTGAAGTGTGGTTGTATGAGGCACTTATTGATAGTCAGTTTATTACCTGCAGTAGATGGCGGTCGACACACCTCCAGTTTGGAGAAGCAGAGAGGAGCACCAGCACAGAAGCTAAGCAATGGACTGCCGTGGACAGGGTCAGCAACAAAACGTACCATCAAACAGCCTTTTCAAACAGGAGAACACCATTATGTCAGCTGAATATTGATCTCTCTTGCTCAACCAGACTCCACTGGTGAAATCAGTCATTTTACCTTGCAGAAGACAGGAGTTGCAAGTCTATTGCTGTCTTCATCGGTTATTTTGTTTGTGTCATTGTGTGACTTCGATGAATCTGAACTAAGCTTTTTAAAAAAGCAGTCTCAAAAGTCGCACAATAACACAAACAAACTAATTGATTGAGGCAGCAGTAGACCGGCAATTCCCATTTTCTGGGAGGTTAAATTAGTGATTTCTCCAGTGGAGTGTGGTTGAGCGAGAGGGAGAGTGATACTTGGCTCATCTAACTTTGATTTCCTGTCTGAAAAGGCTGTCTGATGACAACGTAAAGCGGTGAAAATAATCTAAATATAGCATACACTTAAAATGATGGCTCTTTTTGTAGATGCTGAAATACATTTTGCAGTTGACCCTGTTCACAGCAGTTCATTGCTTAGCTTCCTACACCGGTATTCCTGCTACTTCTTTAAACTGGGGGCGTGCCGACCACCATCTACTCTCCATAATACAGTGACTATGGGTAAGTACATCACACAACCCCACTTCAACTAGTCCGAAGTATCCCTTTAAAATGATCTGAATAATAGCTGCACCTGGAGCTGGATGCCCTCTAGATACATCCTCCGTAACCTGAAAGTAAATGACTTCATTGTCGGGAGGAAGATTTCATTATCTTATTCATTCCAGCAACTTAATTGGTCTGAATTAGATCACAGGAATAGAAAGTAATAACCCTTCAAATTTCACTTTTGACAGAGAAAATTAAATGTGAAGTTAGCAATTTTTATAGTTTACCTGTGTGATGTGTTTTCTTCTTTTTTTTTCCTCCAAACGTTTTTGGCAAATTTAACAGTTTCTCAAGACTATAATTAGGGATGCATGATATCAGCCAATACCAATAACCAGTAATTATCTTCTTGTCGTGGCTGATATTATAACCAATAATTCCCCATTTCTGTATTTTTAAAAAGTTCATATAGCCTGTATTTTATACACAACTGATGATAAGAGAAACTAAGATAAATTAATTAGAGCAGCAACGATTAGTCGATTAATCGGGTTGTTGTCAACTACTAAATTAATTACGAACCATTTTGATAATGGATTTGAACTGTAATTAATGGAGTAATTTTTAAAGAAAAAATTCCAAATTCTCAGATTTCAGCTTCTCAAATGAGAATAGTTTCTGGTTTCTTTGTTCCTCTATGACAATATGCTGCATATCTTTGTTTTGTGGTCAAAACAAGACATTTGAGGACGTCCCCTGAGATTTAGAAAACATTGATTTTCATTTTTCACCATTTTCTTGCATTTTATGGACCAAACAACTAATCAATAAAGAGAGAAAATGATGGACAGATTAATCGATGATAAAAGTAATCATGAGTTGCAACCCCAGATTGCTGCAAATGCTCATTTACTTTCTCTAGTAAAATGCATCAAAACACTTCACAAATATGCTCTGGCTTTTATAGAGGATTTTGCCTCAGAATTCAAATTAAGTGGTTTGACATAATCTGTAAATATTTATCAGATATAATTTCATCATCAGAATAATGAATAAACGCATAAATTTCCCACTATTGGGCCCGATACTTATCATGCATCCCTAAGTATAATGATGAGATAAACTCAAAGGACTTAAAGGGTTACCGCCAAATGGTGCAGCATCACTTGTGTAAATTTATCGACTGGTCTTCAGATTTTCAGATTAAAAGCGGTAGGGTTTGTATGCACTAAGCTCCTGCTTGTTTTGCTCAGGACAAAACAGGTCACTCTAAAAATGAACAAACCATTCTCAATGAGAAGAAGAAGAAGAAGAAAAAGAAGGGAGGCAGGCAGGGATGGCAGCTCTGTTCATTTTTTGTTTCCTTTTTTTTATATAATAAGCATGTCATAAAGGGCTTCAATCCACACTCAGAAAAAGAGACACACAGCACGACCACGTAGAATTACAATCAACAGCAGCTGCCAGCAGCGCTCCCTCTGTGCCAAGTGTCGCGTCACTCTCCTGCTCCTGTAAAAGGAATTTAACAGTGAAGGAGTTTTACACTTCAAGGTGAAAGCAAGTCGTGTAATGACATTAACAGAATGCACTTCATCCAGATCTCACTCTCCTGCTGGTCAGAATGTCTCACAGTGTCGGCGAGGTGTTAATCTACGGTCGCTCTCAAAACTCCATGCCAGCGACCTTAACCTGGGTGCTGGTTATACTGTCTGTGCGCAAGTATCCTATCCTCACTTTGTCAACATGCTTAGCTATCTACATTGACTGGTTAACTGTGGGAAAATATATATCTGACTCTTGACATAGCCCAGTATCGATGTTGGCGTCCTTATTGCTGTGGCAGTCTTGTGGAGTGAATCTTTTTTCGTGTCAAGTGTCTTTAAGGTGTTCCGAGCGGCACCGACGTCGACCAATCTCTCTCAATCTCCGCTAGAGATGACGAGTCTCTCTTTCTCACACATACAGGTGTATAATATGTAGCTACAGTAGGTATTAATGACCATTGTGAAAAAGTGACCCTTAATATGCAACTCAGTGGAAAGGTGTGAAAGAGTAGATGTAAGAGTAATCAATATTGTCAAAGTGACTATGGTCTGTTATTTAATAATTCTTGCTGTTTTGTAGTTTTTTTGTAAAATGTGTTTTTATTTTGCCCTCAGATTTTTTGAATCCCGAAACGGAAGAAGCAATTGGCCCTTGTTTATAGTAGCTAACATGTTGAAACTGTAATAGTGTGCAGTGTTTTGAAAGGAATCATGGGACAGTTGCACTCAAGCCTTACTAATTACTCTGGTCTTAAATTACAACCTCAATTCTAAAAAAAACTGGGAGGTTGTAAAACATAAATGAAAACCGAATGTAATATATTGCAAGCACTTTTTGATCTATATTCAATTGAATACAGTACAAAGACAAGATATTTAGTGTTCAAACTTAATAACTTTTGACTTAATAAGTCTTTTGTAAATATATGCTGAATGAATTTGATGGCTGCAACATGATCCAAAAATGTTGGGACAGTGTCATGTTTACTAATGTGTTGCATCATCTTCTCTTTTGTCAGCATTTGGGAACTGATGACACTAATGATTGAAGTTTGGAAAGCAAAAATTCTTTCCTATTCATGCTTGACAGTTGCTCAACAGTCCCAGGTCTCTGTTGTGGTATTTTTTGCTTCAGAATGCATTTTCAAAGGGAGGCACATCTGGACTGCTGACAGGCCAGTCTGGTACCCAAACTCTTTTACTACGAAGCCACGGTGTTACAACACATGCAGAATGTGTCTCGGCATCGTCTTGCTGAAATAAAAGGGGACGTCTCTGAAAAAGACGTCGACTGGATGGCAGCATATGTTGCTCCAGAACACCCCCATACCATCACAGATGCTGGCTTTCGAAGTTAACGCTGGTAACAGTCTGGATTGTCCTTTTCCTCTTAAGACATCCATAATCTCCTAAAACAATTTGAAATGTAGATTGAACTTTAAATATCTTGTCTTTGGACTGTATTCAATTTAATACAAGCTGAGAATGATTTGCAGATGGTTGCTTTCTTTTTTTATTTATGTTTTATACAACGTCCCGACTCGTTTGGAATTGGGGTTGTAGCTGAATTACCGGCACCATAAATTGGACTTCTGACTGAAACATATTGCTGTTATATAAGTGTTTGTGCACTGATGAGTGAAACGGATGCTACAATAGACTCTGTCTCAAGGGCCACTTGCAATATTTTATTTTCTTTGGTATGCGTGTGTGTGTGTGTGTGTGCGCGCGTGTGTGCGCGTGTGTGTGTTTTGTACGTTTGAGGTTCCTCTGCTGCTACACCAGTCATTAATGCTCGTTGTTTGCTGTAGCATCATCCACAGCGTTTCTGTTCTCATTATGTGTTGAGTGTGTATTTAAAAATTGATCTTAACACTGTAATTTGTTCTGCAGATTTTATTTTGAATTCGTTATGGGCTTTTTATTTTTTTTTTTCTTGTTTTTTTTTTGTGTGTGTTGTTTTTACAAGCAACATGTTAGAGAGGATAAATAACAGCACTTGTGTGAATTTAATAGCTCTCAAGACATTGGCTTTTTCATGATATTATGCTTTGTAAACAGTTGACTGTGCAGGTTTTTTCCTCTTCCTCCATGGAGTGGGTCTGTGTTTCAAAGGTATAAAAATCTGACTAAAGCGAGTAATACAAAGTTAATAATCTGTTTTGTTATTTTTCTGTATGGGTTGTAATAAAATATTGCAGTACTTTGTATGAAAACAGACAATAGTTAATTGTAACTATTTATAAATTAAATTATTGTACTTTTTGCAATCTGTAGATAAGTACTATGTATTCATATATACAGTAACAACTGTGGATTTAAACGTGATTCTCTGAGGTGTCTAAGTTATTGATGTATATATTGTATGTTTGTTGATACAGCTTACTTTATTTTCTATAAGACCAATAAAAATGTTTTGAAAAAGGATTTCAAGCTCTCTGTCTTTGGACGCTTTCAAACACTGTTGAAATTGGGTTTTGTCATATTCTGTGGCGTCATTGACCCAGTTTGATACTTGTAAAAATAAACTGGCGGGGAAGGCTTTTTTGCCGTCCAGGGTGGGTTTTAGAAGACAGCGATCATTTAGATGGCACGATTTCTTTTTCTGTGATCCAAAAAAAGCCGTTGGGCGACCCACTTTGGCTAACCTCAGTGGACATATTTTTGGCCCGACACGAGTAAAACATTAGAGTCATGAAGGATGTCTAGGTGTGCTTGTCCTAGATTAGGAGGAGTAGTGAGTTAGTCATCTGTGCTCCCTATGGGCCTCCTAAACCCCCTCTGTCTCAGCGCACCTCATCAAACATCACCCTCCTCAGCAGCGTTTCAACCCCAGCACATTCAAAACACATCTCTGGAGAGAACGCGCGGAGACAAAGAGACAGATGGCTGAAGACAGGCTACATCTTACCACTCCATCCTGCAGGGCAAGTCTAAACCCCAGTGCCTCCTCTGCAGCGATGCATTGTGGTATTGTTCTTCTCTTAAATGGAGGAGGCTCCTACAGGTCTGTGTGACCTGTGCCTTAAAACAGGCTCCTCTCTCTCCTCGGATGCCTGCCCCAGACAAACCCGATGGCCTCTGAAGAGTTGATTAATTTGGTGGGTTGGGTTTAAGGTGAGCTGGTGGGCAATCTAGGACAGCATTCTTCATCTTCACCCACTTCTGCAGCAGGTGCCTGCCCCAGTTCTCCGACCACAGCCCCGCTGTACAATTAATGTTGCCATCCCCATCAGCAAGGCTGTTCATTTAACACGTCTTAACGCTGCCAGAGCTTGGCATGGGGCTCCGCTCTGCAAATGTCACCAGCACGGCAGAGGACATGCCTGTTTATGAGAGATACTACACAGTTATTTGAATCACTTAAAGCTGCTGTGATGGTGCAACACTTATCCTCACATCAAACGCCATCATTTTCATTTTCAGACACTCAGTGCTATTCCTGCAATAAGAAAAAGCCATCCCTGCCAGATAAAAGAGGAGAGACGAGGCTACAGATAGCAGGATATTAAACATTACTGCCTGTGAGGAGTTTACCTTGCTCCAGCTTGGCATTATGTGGGTCTGGGTTTCCCTCTGCTGGCACTTGTGTGTAAAGACTTTGTGTGATTTAACAGGGTTTTTCCACAAGATGACGCCATAGTCTCTGAACAGGAGGAGTTCCCCTACAGTGCTCATCTTTACTGTATCACACAGGAAAGTCACACTTTTCACCCCACATGTTGAAGTCTGTAATATTCCTATCAACAGGTGTGTTGTGATTTAAACAAGCTAGAAGTCACACATTATATTGTGTTATTATTGAGCTCTTAGAATTAAGGGTTCACCCTGAAGGGCTGAGGTTCTACCCAGAACCACTTGCTCCTGAAGAATCCCTTTTTGATGAAAGTGCTTGTCAAGGTTGTGTTGTAAGACTATGGTTCCATGAAGAACTCTTTTCATCCAAAGAATCCTTGAATGTTATTCAGTGATTGTTGAACTCTCCGAGAGGGTCCGGGGAACGTTATAAAATGTTCTGCCAGGATTCAAAAAGCGTTCTCCTACGGGGACAAGCCGAAGAACCCTTTGTTTGAGTCAGCACCTTTGACATTGAGTTTGAAATGGAGTCAGTTACTGAATACAAATTACATGTCAATTTTTGTAATTATTACTACTACTACCACTAATATTATTTTTATTAATATACTACTACTACTACTACTACTACTACTACTAATAATAATAATAATAATAATAATAATAATAATAATAATAATAATAACAACTGCTTTATTTACACCTTTCATATACAACATGCAGCTCAACATGCTTTACATTTTTTTTTTAAAGGAATCAAAACAGCAAATACAATAATTAAAAATCAGGCAAATAAATTAAAATCAGACAATTTGATATATTAGCTAAAAAATACTTTTGAAGGCATAATCAAAAATTTGAGACATTAAAGGCCATTTTAGGCATAAACTGTCCTTTAAAAAGAGCATACCAGGTCAATTAAATAAAAACAGCAGACATGTTTTTAAGAGCAGTTTAAAAATCTCAGCAGAGCCTGCCTCTCTAATATGTTTGGGTAGGCTGTTGCATAATTAATAATAATAGTAATAATGGCTGTTCCACACAAACAGCCAAATGTAATCTGAATACTTTCGGATTGCTTCAAAATCAGACACTTTATAAACAAAGATGGATGCAGCCACAAAACTTTGAGTTCTGCAAATATATTTTTTGTCTCTTTAAACATCTCATTTTCAATGCAAATAAAATGTAATTCCTATATTCAGCATTTCCAGTTGGTCAAATCAAATTACCCTTATAAAAACAGTGTTTGATGTTGTGTGTGTTACAGCAGGATGCTGTTTTAGTCCTGTCAGGGAAAACTGCAATAGTAATTACTCAGTTTATGTGATCACTAGGGACATCCAAATAACATATTAAAAGTATAATATCAGATATACTTAATGGAACAAGGTGAATTCAGGGGTCGAAATCTGGGTGGAAATTTCATGTCACAGTGTCACACATATGAAGAAGTGTATATCTCAGATAGGACCTTTACTTCAAATTGTCCTTTTTTTATGAAAAATGTTTTTTTTTAAATGATGTCATCATGTTAGCACACAGACTGAAACCTCACAGTGTCTTTCCATCCTGGCGGATTTGGCTTCACCTTGAGTTACTTTGATAACAGCACACATGGTACGACAGGTCACAGAATTCTGGCGGCCGCAAAACAAACTATTGTCAATTCGATAAAGAAGTCAGGTAATTCCACCATTCTGTGAGCAGCTGTGATCTGATTTCATGCTGCACAGAGCGTGAGTCTGTGAACAGCAGGACGCGGTAAAAGGAACTGGTTGCCTCACTGAGAAGTTTTGTGGAGTCTGTCGCCTGCAGCTTTATTACAGCCTTTGTCTTTTGTGTAAGTTTTTGTTGCTGCTATTTTAAAAAAAAGTTTTATAAACTGTAACCAAGTGATCCTCGACGGTGTAGCTATAATCTAATCACACATTTCAAAAGTAATCAGAGATATTATTGCTATTTTTGTAATCTGAGTACATAATCCTGATTATATGTAATATATTACTACTATAACTATTACTATATTACATGCCAGTGGTGGAGGTATTAAGATCTTTTACTTAAGTGAAAGTAGTGATACTACAGCATAGTAGTAGTAATAAATACAAGTACACAAGTATCCAAGGTAAAAGTACCTTGCAGCACAAAGTTTTAACAGTAATTTACAGTCACACACAGAACTGAATGAATTAAAAATAATTAGATAAAACATTTTCACACAGACAACAATGTAAGTTTTGAAGTTTAAGATCTTTCTGTAGATTGTTCTATGCAGTAGGTTCAGAAAACATAAAAGCTTTCTCTCCAATTTCTTCTCAAACTTTGGGACCAAAAAATTGGAAAATGTCTCAAGAATGAAAATTTTGATTTACATATTTTAAGCTTATAGTGTAGGAATTTAGTTGTTGATGCATTCATGTGTTCATCACTTTACTGTCGCAGCTTCTAAAGGTGGAATTGTATTTACTTTATAATAATAATAATGGTACATCACAATTTATTAAACAATTTGTATTTTTAGTAACAATCCATATCTGCAAAGTAACTAATGCTTAAATAAATAAATGTAGTGAAGTAAAAAGTAAAATATTTGCCTCCAAAATTATTGCAGTAGAAGTGTGGAGTGGCATCAAATGGAAATACTCAAATAAAGCAGCTCAGAACTGTTGTACTTAAGTACAGTACTTGAGTAACTGTAGCCTGCTTAGTTTAGCACGTTCAGTCGCTGCCTTGTACAGAAACACCAGTACAATCTGATGCAAACTGATAACAGCAATGCAGTAATTCACAGTGATGCTGCATGACTAGTCACACATTTAACAAACTATATATAACTAAACTATATATAAATGAGTTAGAATAAAAGTGTAAAAACTTGACATTTAAATTCACTGTAGAAATAAACTTTGCACAACAAGTTTTCATCATATGTTAGGTTTTCTTGTTATGTTTAACAAAAAAAAGAGAAAGGTCTCAGGAGAGTTTAACTCTCAAACAATGCATACTGGGAAGTCTGCTAATATACTGATCATGTTTCTTTAGAAACTTAATTTAATGATTTGATCGAATTCTGTACATTCATTCAACTCATCATTTCAAGTGAAAAGACTTGAGGTTAGAACAACTCGTGTTCATAATTTGTGTCCTAAATAATTTAAGTTTAATCAACTTAAATTAATAAAACTTCTGATGAGAAAAGTTTGTTTGATTCCATGAAAGTCCTGCATGATGATTTTTTATGATGTTATGATACAGTCAGTACAACACACCACAAAATAATCTCAGTGTGGACTGAACACAGTGAACTCTGAGTGTCCACAACAACTGAACAGTCTGATCTTCTCTAAGATAAAGGTTTATTGCAGGGCTATATAATTATCATTTAATGTAGCTGCAGGCCCACCTAAGAACAAATAAAGATCTCTTCTTTCTTCTTGACAGTCACCACAAATATGCAGTTAGTTTAACAGATGATGCATCTTACTATGAATGAATAAATTCAGGTGGTGATTTCACCTGGAACTTACAGTATTTTTTTCTTTATGTTGTTTTATCATTATGACACTGTTGATCAAATGTTCTAAAGATAAAATTACATACAATGTTCACAACTTTTAGAACCAACTTTAATCATGTTTAAAGTCCTTCTGAATCTGGCTCTAAGCTACATAGCAGAAACCTTGAGCCAGTTCACAGTCTTAGATCCTCAGGTGGGCCCTTCTGTTCCAACGTTGAGGCTGAACTCTAAAGGTGGCTGTGTTTTTGCCATCAGGGCCCCTCTGCTTTCAAACAACCTGCCTGAGGAGATAAGGTTTGTAGAATCAGTGACATCTTTTAAATCACTTCTTAAAGCGATATTCCACTTTGCCAGAATAAGCCACTCAGTACTCACCCCTATGCCGATGTGATGATGGGTGAAGGTCTTCAATTCACAAAACAATCCTGAAGTCGATCTCGCGAGACTTCGTATATCTCTTAATGGACACACGTGCGGAAGTCTCTCAAGATCGTCGCCATGTTTACATCCTACCAGCTACATACTACAGATGACATTTCTGCTAAAAACATGGCGTAAGTGGCGTCTTTTGCGGTTAATTTTTAATGTCGCGGCTCGCAGACTTGGATTACACCACACAAGCAGGATGGAGACATTTTGTGTTTGTTTTGTGTTCATTTTTTTAATGTTTTGTCCGTGGTCACCATTCACTGCCATTGTGGATGAGGCTGCTACCCTGTTTCTCCTAAAACTCCCGGATTGTTTTATGAACTGAAGACCTTCACCCATCATCACATCAGCATAGTGGTGAGTACATACTGAGTGGGTTATTCTGGCAAAGTGGAATATCGCTTTAAAACCCATATTTATAGACTTGCTTTCATGTGATGTCTTCTCTTTATTGCTTTATTTTTTTTGCTTTTATTATTTATTTTGGCATTGTGTCTGCATCCTGTTGTTTAGCATCTTTTTTTTTTTCAAACTTCACTTGATTTTGTTGGCCTTACTGTTTGGCTATGTAAACTCTGTTTTTAACAGGTGCTGTACAAATAAAGTTATTATTATTAACGTTTGTATGAAATTGAAATGGAACTGTAAATCCCCAAAACTTGGTATGATGTTAAACCAAATTTATGCTTTTTGGAAATCAGAAAGACACTGATGGAAATATTGAATTAAAAAATCTGCAACATTGAACTTGAAAGAGTTTTTGAGACAAAATTTCTATGGGTTGTGACTGATCATAAATTAACATGGAAACAACATATTGAATATATTAAAGTAAAATATTCAAAGCCAATATCAGTCCTGTATCTAGGGATTCATTAAATTATAAGGCCTAGTGTGTAAATAATTGTTCACTTACACTTCCTTATCTATCTTATTGTGTGGAATTGTGGGGTTTGACCATTAAACTAACTCTAAATGCAATCATTGTACAACAAAACAAGCATGTCTGTGCTATTGTTTATTAATAAGGCTGGTGATCACAATTGACTGTTTATAAAATAACATATTATAACTTCTAAAGATTTGGTATCTTATAAAATAATGCCAATAATGTTCCGGGCTAAATCAAAGTCACTCCATGATTATATACAGAGGTGTTTGTTTTTTTTCAATACAGGAGTGCAAATATGATTTGAGAGATATTTGTAAGTTTACTGTACAAAAAGCTAAAAATAAATAAATAAATAAATAAATAAAATGAGATATATTTCTATTGTGGGGTTAAATTATGGAACAATGCTAATATAAATATAAGAATGTGTAGCCTGCTTTTGGTTTTCAAAAGAATGGTTCAAGAAGTGTGCATGATTTTTCCTTATTTTTTTAAATCATTATTTGTAAAGTGAACTGACTGTCTCTACTGTCCATATTGTTATTGTCTACTAGACTCTACAATACTGGTTTTACATACTGTATTGTGAGTGATGACTGAATTTTATTAATTTAATTGGATACCTTGCAGCAAAGTGAAAATATGTACAGAAGCTGGCATGATATCAAAGACAGCTCTGGCAAATCTCCTGCTATTTCTGTGGGAATCCAGATATTGTCACATGACAGGGGAAAACGCCGCTATTATGTAACAACATGTCGGCTGCGTGCACCGGCACTTCATCGTATGATCCAACCTGAGTCAAGTCCGCCACAGGAAGCGCATATCTTCACGTTGGAGTTTTTCAAAGTAAAAGCAGTGACAGGACAGATGAGTTGCATGGAGTTTTACGGAGAGCGCTCCCTTCCTTCGTGCTGTACCTGCTTTCTTTGGCCGACTTGACGTAGCGGGCGTCGTGCGTCGCTGCGTCGCCGGCAGAGGAGGCGTTGGCGCATCGCACTTGATGCTGCTGCTGCTGACACACAACCCGGCTGTCCTGCACTGAAAGCGGGCGCACAATTACCCGTCACGGTCCGTTCACCGTCTCACTCGCAGGGAGCCCCTCTGCAGCTACAGTTGCACTTTTCCTTTTTTAAGAGACCAGCTCACCAGCTTTCATCATGATCAAGAACGGACATCACCACCACCAAGTGAACACAGCAGCCGGGAAAGACGCAGGGACGACCCCCGGCGCTGCAGCCTGCAGCCCCGAGAAGAGGAGGCGAAGAATCCGGGTGTGGTGCGACGGCTGGTGAGTACCGGATCACCGATGTGTGATGAGAAGATGCTGCAGCATTGATGCTTATCGTTTACATCGTTTGAATGAATGAATGTGTGAGCCTGTCACCTGCTGTAGCAGCGGGACAGGCCTGCTGCAGGGCGCAGAGCTCTCACTGGACCGCTGCTGCTGCTCCAATTCTCCAGAGATACAAAACTTTTAATTAAATATTCTGTTGTTTTTTTTTATTCTACCATGAGAGTTTCCATGCTGAGATACAAACAAGTGTAGTTCAGACATTACTTTGACTTGATAGGAGCAGTGAAGCATCCGAGTCTGAGTTTTCCTCCTCAGTAGACACATTATTACATAATAACATCAAGCCAGATTTACATTGATGTCTGTTGCTGCAATTAATCACGACTCAATGTCATTTAGAGCAGTGCTTCTCAAACTTTTTTCACAAAACTGACACAAATTTGTTGGTGTTTTATTGCAGAAACTGTGCAGTGTTTTCTCTGTAGTTTTAATACAGATGTAGTGCTTTAGGCAACAATTCTAGTTTTGTCTCATACCTGTTGCTGTTTGCATGGTAGTTGAGGTTCTCATGTTAAAAAATCTTAGAAATTATTTTATAATCATTACATCTAATTAAGAATAGTTATAGAATTACATTAAGGCTAATGTTTATATGTTTGCAGTGTTCCTTGCACCACTGCTAAATGTAAATAAATAAAGAGGAAACACTGATGTATAAAACCCATAACCAAACAGTCATACATTCTGCCATCAACATTATATATGGGCACAGATCAGCAGACACAGTACACAAAATCAGCACAAAAAGTCAACGTGCAATACACAAAATAATTTAATAAATAAATCCAGTATAAATAGTTCAAACAACCTGCATGAAAAACACAAATGACATGAATGAATACGTTGCAGGTGGTTTCATAAGTACAATACAAAAACACATACCTTGAGGGTGGGATCAGGTTGTGAGTTTGTACTACAGTACAGCCTTCATGACCTCAGTTTATTTGAGGCTACTGTTTAAAATTGTGATTAAAAAGTGATTTTTCATGCAAAAAATGGCAGAAAATACTGTTTTCGGCCTCTCAAATATGGAGATTTACCAGTTTTCTTCGCTTGTTGCCATATTAAACTGAATATCTTGAGTTTTAGACTGACAAAACACTTAAAGGCATCACCTTGGACTCTGGAATACTTTGATGGACAGTTTTCAGTATTTCATGACATTTTATAGACATTGCAGCCCTAAATTAAGAATTTGAGGATTAAGAACAAGAATTTTAGTCTTTGTTGGTATTTGGTAACTTTTTAATTTGTTCAGGGGCAAGTAAAAATTTACTTTGGGTAAGTACATTTTTGACCCACTTGCCCAACCGGGAAAGTGAAAAAACAAACAAACAAACAAACAAATAAAAAAACCATTAATACTGAACCCTGCCCCCTGGACCCCCCTCAAGGACTGCATTTGAGATCCATTGATGTAGACGAAGCTATTAAATGTTAACATTTAATGACCAAAAATCAAAGGATACATTTTGTCTACGTGACTTATGGGGATGTAACTATATATCAAATATTGCACTAAAAATATTTCCGTACCATACCAGACTGTGACAATATCTACTGCAGTATGTTTATTTTATTATTTTTATTTTATAAAATGAGTCATAAATCATTCATTGCATGAATGCATGAATTATATTTGTACATTTTTTTGGCTGTTTTTATTTTATTTTCATTAAAGAAGGAAATCAGAGGCAATTTAAGTAAAGTTTTTTAATATTGCGGTACATATTGTATCACTGACATTTTCTCGTGGCATTATCGTACCTTGAGTTTTTGGTATTGTTACACTGTTACATCCATAATACTGGTATGAAACTCTGCAGTATTTCAGATGCTAAAAGAACATTATGTGTTTCATGTGAACATGCTTACTTTCAAGATGCCATACTGACACCTCTACAAACAAGGTGTCTTGTTTCAGTGTAGTAATGGAGTACAGAACAATTATATTAGATTTGGGCGAGGTGTTCACTTTGTGCCAGGTGCCGCCTTTAATGCCAGGCAGGTGATGAATGAATGTGAACGCATAGCTGTAGGAAGGGCAAGGCTAACCATGGAAAATTAGCATTTGTCTCCTTGTTTAGACTATGAGTCATGTCAGTCAAACTTAATTGTTGGCTGCTCTGCGTGTGACGGGCAAACCTAATCATGCTGAACACAATGAACAGGTTTATTTGGCTGGCCTAAACCTCATTTAATCATGGCTTAGCCTTAAATTATGTTAAACCAAACTAGCTTAAAATTAATAAAGATTTAATTTAAACTCTTTAAACCTCTGCTGAGATCTGCTGAGCCTTCATGAGTGGGCAAATTAGGTTAACCAGTCTTTTAGCTAGCTAGCAGACAATTTAAAGTGTTGTTCACTTTTTAGTTAGCTAGCAAATAATGTATTTTTAAGCTGGCTAGCAGACAGTATAATCTTTTAAAAACTTTTTAGCTACCTAGTAGCACAGCAAACCTGGATTTAATCATTTTAAACCTAGTTTTTCCGAACTCTGATGAACTAATCTTGGATTAAATTCATCTTTGTTTTACATGAATTTGATGGATAACAATGTGCCACAGTGTCATCTCAGATACATGCATGGTGCTCAGTGGTCAGTCAGTCACCTCATCTTGGCACTTTCAAGTGAGTCCACAGTAACGCTGGGCTCACGTGCACAGGATCAGATACAGGATACTTCTTTGCTGCAGCCTACTTAACGGAAGAATACAGAAGACCAGCAAAATGTCAAAGTCTCAGATTTACATGAAAAAAGCTAAAAATAAAGCATGAAAATCAAGCTAACAATCACATGTCACACTTTTAAAGGGATATGTCACCTAAACTACAGAAAGCACACCCTATTATTCCATTGTATTACTCTATTTGGACATACATGTCTGGAGTCACGCAGAACGTTTTTGGTTTTCTCTGGTGCTTTTGCCACCCCGAAACAATGGATGCAAATGGAATTTTGTTGGCGGTGCTCGTGGCATTGATACATGGCATCTGAAAAACTCAGCAACCTGTCTCTCCAGAAACACTGTCCTCACACCTGGCCGGGGTGTGAACAGCTTTCATTAGTCCTGCTGGAAGCAGAAAATAATGAAAACACAGTGAGCGTCAGTGAGGTCTTTGGCTCATCAAAAGCAAACGGGACATTGCTGAAAATAAACTTTATTGTCACCCGTCTTGTACTGAGTGAGGGGCAGAAAATTTTCTTCAGTAGATGTCTCAAAAAAATTGGAATGAACTGGCAGGAGCTGCAGAGATGCATTGACAAATCCATTGACAGGAAATTACTTGCAGTCTATTTTGACAAATTGACTAATCTTTTGAAACATTCTTCAAGTACAAATGCTCAATATTCACTGGCTCCAGCTTATCATACATTGTTATACAGTTGTCATACGTGATAGCAGACTGACTATGTTTCAGTTTTGGACTGTTGGTTGAATATGTCACCAGTAGCTGTTTAAATTTAAGAGACATTTTATACTAATTTCTGTCTTTTCATAGACAAAACTATTGTATTATCAATTAATTGAGAAAATAATCACTAGTTTCAGCCCCGGAACTGACCCGCCAAGATGCCTCCTCTGGTAGAAACACCAGGACTTGGTGGACTGGAGTCTGGCTCCAGGGTGCAGCGGCGACATAAATGTTTTGAATTTCTGTGTTTGAAGGCCCGGATTATGGTGGCTTTCTCTAGCAGAATTCCTGCCATTTAGGTGTGGCTGCGTGTCCGTAGTTTGATGGAATGTTGCAGAATATTTGGGATGCCAGAATATTAACCGGTGGGGTGAGCATGCAAAGAGAGCCAATGTCAACAGAGCTCATGTCATTAACCCCTCTAACCCCTCCAGCCCACACCTGCCACGGCCGCTGTCGCTCGTGCAGTTGTGTCCCGTCACTGAGCACATTGTTTCCCATGAAACCCCACTGGACACCGCCGCGTTCTTACTGACATCCAGCGGTGTCAGCAGCGTGAGAGGAAAATTCCAAGGAAAGAGTCCAGTCACTTCATGTCTGCACAAAGACAGCTCTCTTGTCTGATTTGTCAGCCTGAAAAGAGGTGAGGGAGGTTAAAGATCAGTTTCAGAGCAGCATCATCGTGGAGCAGAGTAAAGTCCACCTCCACTGTGGATCTGCTGAGGTGGTGTACCCATGCAAGACAATAAACCTGCTATTTAAAGCCTCAGTAAAATAACAGTGTGTTTCCCACCCATTATCTGAGACTGTTAGTCCTGAGAATTAACCAGGGGTAGAAGTCATTATTTGGGATACTTACACAAACCCCAATTCCAAAAATGTTGGGCTGCTGTGTAAAGTGTAAATAAAAACATAAATCAATGATTGATCAATGATGGATTTAAAAGGCCATCAGATTGCAAACTGGGCAGTGAAAACAAGACAAAAAATGCTGCAGCAGGAACAGGTTTCGAGAAGTGACTGTGACCACTGATCAGAACAGCGCAGGAGTTGAGAGTAATTTAGAAACAGAAACCACTTCCAATTGAATTTCCTACTGATAATACGCAGCGGTTAAAAGTAAATCATACTCTGAGCTCTGTGTCTTAACTTGGATCAGTCAAATCAAACTGTACTGCACTGAATTCACTTGAAACCTCACCAAAATTTCAACATTATAACTTGTGTGCCGTTTCCTGTGTGTCTCCCATTGTATTCTATCCCTGTGTACACAGATGTCTGTCTGGTTTTGCTCTTGAGAAGCCGAGGTGCTGTTCGGGTGTCCGCTAACAGGCTACACCAATTAATATTTGATCATCCCGTGGTGATACTGTCAAGATCCATCCCTGCTAAAAAATACAACAGGAATACAGTAACACATGTATGGGCATCTAGCTGTAACACCCCCAAAAGCAGCCTCCTGCTCTTGCGTAACTCTGTCTGGGTTTTCTCCTTCTATATTCTTCCCACTCGTTTACTACATTCCTCCGACCTGCACTATCACCTCAGAGGCTGGACATGTGGATCTCATTTCAACAGATTGACAGCACAAGACACACGCAGGAAATATCTTGATGATCTTCCTCGGCAACAAGACTCTTTTTGTGGGTTCACCTGTGTCTGAATCACACAGATCAGACCTACACTCTATAATAGTTGTTTTTAGTGCAGTCAGGCTGTATACAGTGACACTGCAGTGAGGCACTGAGGCTGTTTTTTCATTAGCATAGCCTGAGGCTGAAAGCAACATGGGATTCTGTTACTATTGTGGCTGTGTACACACTGTGGTTCTGAGAGCGTTCATCTGTTTTCTTATTGATTTTTGCTGATGCTATTCATAGTGCTGTTTTGTACCTGACTCCTGAGAGCACTGACGTGTAATATGATGTAAACAGGACACAGTTCTGTCAGTTTTAATGTACTTAAACACTTCAGTCATCATTATGTTTTCATTATTGTGAGGCTCTAATTGCTGACACAGACTTGCTGATCAAGCTATACTCTTAGAAATTTAGGTACTAACTAGAAACCAAAAAAGGTTCTTTGACTCATTCCCATATCAGAACACTTTTTGGGTCCTGGTTGAACCTTATAAAGGTTCCACTTTTTTCCACCCAGGGAGTTCTAGCAAGAACTTTTATTCTAAAGGTTTTATCTAGAATCCAGCTGGGAGGTACTACCAAACCTCTTTTATATATCAAAGGTTTTATCTAGAACTATAAAGTGTTAAAAAATGTGAAAATTCTCATCACCATTTCCCAGAACACAAAGTGGCATGTTCCAATTGCGTCTTTTGTCCAAAGAACAGTCCAAAATCCAAAGACTCTTCATTTACTATGATAAATGGCCAAAAAGGCATTAAACCGTCACATTTAAGAAGCTGTAACGAGCAGAAGTTTGACATCAATCAATTATCAAAAAGCGAATTTTCTTTTGATCAACTAACCGATTCATCAACTAATCCTTGCAACTTAAAATCAGAGCACATTAATCTCTTTTTTGTGCATGTTTGACATTAATATCATGTTCCAAATAGAGCAGAAAGACAAATGATCAGACTGAGGTCAGCTGTTGGCAGCGGTAATAGTGATGGAAGGCTAATGCCCATCTGTTCTCTATTACTATGTTAGATTAGCCTGTTACAATCTCAGTCTCCAATCTGTGCTAATCTAATTATCTACAGATGGTATCATAGCCGGGGTGGACTGAAGAGGGAGGGAAAAACAGACTGCGCTATTGACTTCTTTATGATGAGATTTTGATCAGATATCTCGCAGATCACATGAAGCATGTGGATTACATCAGCGGGTCGATAATATCACTGTAAATATTTAAGGATCATATTAGTTTTGCAGGAACAAAAAAATGTTCTCATCTCCTTCTCTCCAGGTAGTCATTGCATTTCATTTATTGAACATTTTCTTTCACATTTCTCTTTTGACTAAGTTTCTTCAAGTTGCAAAAGCACCTTGTTGGTGCGTTCAAGAACACTGAGACATCGGAATGTTAAAGAGGAGCTGCCGTGTCGAACTTTGAGAACAGTCTGAGCTCCAAAATTAAAATGCATCACACAGCTCTAATCCAGTACACCATGCTTTATTCACCAGCATGGTGCACTGGAGAAGAGCTGTGCCAAACCTTTTTAAATGTTGATGCAATACTAGTATAAAAAACAATAGCATGTCTTTCGATATCTTTGCAAAAAGACACAAAAGTCTCATGAACACAAAATAGGATTAAAAAAAAAAAACCTGTCACAGTGCTGGCAGGGAAAAACTCACTGAATACTGTCTGATTTTGCTGCAAGCCCATATTTAGCCAGAAAACCTGAACTGAGGTGTTAATGAGCATTCAGATCTTTTCTTTGTAATAGATTTGGTACTTTTGATATTATAAAATGTTAGTATTGTATCAATTTAAACCATGTGATACCTTACTGTGATTCAAGAAATGAGCAAATTCACATGATCCTTTATCTCTGAGTTTTGAAACAATCTTTTCCTACAACCATTGTACCTTAGTATGATAATGCAACTGAAGTGAATGTTCATGAAAGTTCCTCTTATCTTTTTCTTCCCAGCTATGACATGGTCCATTATGGCCACTCCAACCAGCTGAGACAGGCCAAGGCCATGGGAGATTACCTCATCGTTGGAGTACACACAGACAGTAAGAACAACTGACAGTCGCAGCACAAACATAGTCCCTCCCTCACCTGCAGTGCTCCACCAATGGAAACTCTCTCATGGCTGCTCTGCTAGAAGAGTTTAAAGGGATTCTTGAAGTGGGGGGTGTATGAGGTACTTATCAGTTAGTATATGACCGACAGTATTTTGCGTTCAACACGGCCCCAGTTTGGAGAAACAACAGGAGTACCGGTGTAGGAAGCTCTGTGATGAACTGCTGAGGACAGGGTTTTAACCAGCTAAAATAAAGTCTACCTAAAGAAAAATCAATATCAATTTAAATAGACACTATATTTAGAATATTTTCACCAATTCACCTTGCCCTCAGACAGTCCTTTTTTACAGAGACTTGACTAAATGTAATTCATCAGTAAATACACACCTTGGGTTTTGCGGGTGCAAATTCAGCTGGGCCTGTGAAACCGAGTCAAGCCAAGAAGCAGTCGTAGAAGTTACTTAACGGAGGTGACAATGCTTCATAGTCTCCACAGAAAGGGGCAAAAACTAGCATGTCCAAGCCAGATGTTAGTGGGTGTCAGTGGGCTTTAGTTTGTTTGTGTTACTGAGTGACTTTGGTGGATCCAAACTAACCCTTTAACCCTTTGAGGTCTAGCTTGTTTGTTCATAACTATATACATGACTATTCATACCCTTCATCCTTTACCATTCGTGCTTCAGTCTGAACCTGCTGAGCCTGGGGAGCTTCTGTTTATGTTCTCGGTTCCTTCATTACCAGCCAGGCACCAGCTGTGCCTTGTACACTTTGGAGGGGTTGTTGTGACACTAGTACAGCAGCTCAGTGATTGTGCCTCACCCTCTTATGGCACACTGGGACGTTCTGACATTATGATAACACAAAATGACATCATATTCGGGGTCAGCACAGATATCAGTAATCTCTTCTTCTGCTGTGATGATAAAATATCTGTGTGACGAAGGCGATGCCACATCCAGTCGCTACGAAGCTGCTTATCAGGATGTCTTGCAAATGAAGATTTCTGTCTCTCTGATCTTTTAATCTCAGTTTATGTTATTTGTTTGTGCTATTGCTGTCGCTTGAGAGTACATGTTTTGTTTTTAAGGTGAGATTGCAAAGCACAAGGGCCCGCCAGTCTTCACTCAGGAAGAAAGATACAAGATGGTGCGGGCCATAAAATGGGTGGATGAGGTCGTGGAAGGAGCGCCTTACGTCACCACCCTCGGGACCCTCGACAAGTACAACTGTGACTTCTGTGTGCATGGAGGTACAGTATATCACTTCCTCATGTCCTTACTTAGACACAATAATAGATTAATAGTCAGCAAACAAAGCTGATCAGGCGTCTACTGGTCCTAGTGTCTTGCTAGATGACAGATTTTGTATCTTTTAATGGTTGACATAAGAGGCGTGTTGTGTGTGCTGTTGTTCCAGATGACATAACACTAACAGTGGATGGGAAAGACACATATGAAGAGGTGAAGAAGTCTGGGCGGTACAGGTGAGTTTCCTTTTGAAATATGCAGAAGATACTAATAACAGTGTTGTGGGATATTTTATATACATATACATTATGTATTATGTTGTTACAGGGAGTGTAAGAGAACCCAGGGAGTTTCGACCACAGATCTGGTTGGCAGGATGCTACTGATGACCAAAGCACACCACAGCAACATTGTGAGTACAGCCTTGTTCTCTCTAGATGCCCTGAGTACAGAGTATAAGCCCTAATTCAAGCCTCTCCTCTCTCTTTAGGATAGTTCAGACTATCAGCAGCACACAGACAACTTTGGAAAGGTACGTACCAAACACGGGTGCATCTAGAGGGGTGTCATGGTGTGGCAGCTACCACCCTGATGATGTCTTGCCACCATAGTTTTGGATGATCTGAAACACAACTAAGGAAAAGAAAAGTTGCGTCTGGTTTGAAATTTACAAAAGCATAACTTCAAAGTCTGAGCACTAATTTAAACCCTTAAAGAAAGCCTACATTGACATAATTACTGGTCATGCTGACCTGTATTTCAGAAATCTCCTGGGAAAAGTTGCAGAAAGGAATTAATGGGCTCTCAAATTTAAGGCATGATTTTAGAATAATTTAAAAGTAAAATAACATGATAAAACGTGTGTATTAATTAATGCATATAATTTCTAGATGTGTTTTGAACAATTTTAAGCTCAGTGATGAGCTTATGTTTATGGAAAAAAACATGTATTTGGAAAAAAATTACTCATGTCTTTATGTGGGGGACTTTTCAAAGCAACTATTGATATATCTGATTGTTTGCAATTAAATTAGCATATATATATATATATATATATATATACATATTTCTGCCTCCCATTCAAGTCTCAAGGCCACCCTCTTGCCACCACATGAAAATGTGTCTAGCTCCACCTCTGGTACCAAACATATTTCCGGAGTATTTTAATGCTTTGCTCGTCACCTTGACAAAATCAAATCCTCAGCTTTCTGCCAAACCCCTAATTGGCGTATGTTTAAAACCAATTTAGCTTCCTCTTCCTAGACTGTTTTTCATTCAAGTAGTCAGAGTTGCAATGTGGGCCAGATGTCAACCCTTATTACACAAAAGGCTTTGCTGTGGACCCACTTTATAATCTAGATGCAGGTTGTGCCAACAAACAGTGAATGCCACTTCTGTTCCTGTGTGGAGAAAGTAACTCAGAGTTAACATGCTGGGGTTTTAAATGGTGTGAAAGCAGTAGAGGGCTTCATTTGAGGCTGGAAGAGTGATGCTGTGAAGTTGGCGAGGGTTGAATACATGTGCTGGGGCTCTGTGGCACAGTTTGAGTTATCTATTGACCAAATGTGGCATCGCTGCTCTCACCACTAGGTGGCAATGGTGCAGCGCTCTGGTGATGATATGGAAGTGCTTCTGCCTTATTATTACACTGTCACTTTGTACTTATTGTGCCTGTTTCTCCACTACGGGGGTCACATGGTCAGAAGGGTCACAGTCCCTGGACGGGGGTGTCTCAGTTCCTGCAGACTTCACAGAAGATCATCCAGTTTGCTTCCGGCCAGGAGCCTCAACCCGGAGACACTATCATCTATGTGGCAGGAGCCTTCGACCTGTTCCGTATCCTTTTATAATCTTATAAGACTTGTTATTCTAGAAAACATGACCAAACCAAGAAAACATTTCTATCAAAAAATGTTTTTCAATGAGATTGGGAACAATACTGCAAAATTTATTACCACCAACATCATGAATCATACTGCATCTGCAACACCGGTCAAAATAATTCCTCCAAAAATCATTTAGTCCCGCACCGGGTTTATCTAATCTTCAGAGGAGACTTAATTGAGCAAAAGACAGAGTGTCTTCATATTTTATGAAAAGAGACCAAGATAAGATAAGAAGAGACCAAGACCCAGTGTTCCTTTTGCAGCATGAAAAAGTATGGAATTGGATTTTAGTCAATTTCTGGTTTGGATCAATATGGAAAAATCTAAAGTTCAGAGTGCCTTAGATCAGAACCAAATATGGACATCTGCTACCAAATTAGTTTTAAAGTAAATGCAGCGATATATTTGAATTGCATCTATACATATCATCACAAATAAGCAAATACAGTATTAAGGTTGTCTGAATATAGAGTTGTGCAGTGATGTAGTTATAAGGAAAGTAAACTTCTGAATAAACAAGGCAGCACAGACACCATGAAAATTAAAGTATTTAACTTTTTACAACTCATTATTTATAAAAGAGACAAAAAGATAAATACTGGGGAACAACAATATGTTATTATTCATTCAATATGTTGAGGGAAAATAATGACTTTAGGTGGCATGATTACTAATTATTATTTGACTTTATGTGTAATTAGTTATTTGTTAATCAGTGTTTATAGGTTTGTTTTATGTTTTACTCCATCTAACAGCCAATGAGGTTAATTGTATGAGCTGCTGTTCTAAGCTACAATCTTCAGCCAATTATTTGGCATCATACCTCTTTAATAAACTTTCTGTGCCATAGTCAGCTTTTCTGAAATGCACCGTCACCCTTGACTAGTCTCCTGTCCAGACATTGGTCATGTGGACTTCCTGGAAGCAGTGCATAAGCTCGCAGAAAAGCCATACATTATAGTGGGGTTGCACTTTGATCAGGTGAGTCTTCTTTGTGCTCTTTTGTATCCATGTGAGACACTTCCTGCCTCCTTGACTCTGGCGTTGGAATGTTAATATACATTTCATCTTTGCTGATATTTTTCAGGAGGTAAATCGTTATAAAGGGAAAAATTACCCCATCATGAATGTCCATGAGAGAACGCTTAGTGTCCTGGCTTGTCGAGTAAGTTCTCCTTCCAGCTCTTTCTCCATCAGCTCTGTGCATTGCATGTATGTCTTAGGTATCTACGGTTCATTTTGTGTGATTTCTGAATTTGTTGTGTGTTTCTTTCACAGTATGTGTCAGAAGTGGTGATTGGTGCGCCCTTTGCAGTCACAAAAGATTTGCTGGACCATTTCAAGGTAAGTACAGGCAGCAGTTATCTTTCACCACTAGATAATAACATTTCCTGCAATTAAAAATGAATGAAATGGCATGTTTCCTCATCCACAGGTGGATCTTGTATGCCATGGAAAGACAGAAATATATCCTGACAAGGATGGATCTGACCCCTACGCTGTAAGACTAAACACTCCACCTCCATGAAATACTGTAATCCTCAGAGATGATAAATCACATTAATTTGGTGATGTTTTATTCATATCCAGGAGCCTAGAAGGAAAGGAATCCTGCGTACCGTTGACAGTGGGAACAGCCTTACTACGGATGCCATTGTGCAAAGGATAATCAAAAACAGGTATTTCAGAAAAGGGTAAAGTTTCTGTCAACTCCAGTAAAAATCCACAAAGGGTCAGATGCAGAAATTTATTTCATAGCCACTGCGCAAAACAGATAAAATACAAAAAAAAAAAAAAAAGTTGTGTAAAACATAAAAACAAAACAGAATGCAATGATTTGCAAATCCTTTTCAACATGTATTCAATTCAATACAGTATAAAGACAAGATTTTTTTAATATTCAAATATTTTATAAATATACACTTACTCTGAATTCAAGGCCTGCAGCGTTACAAAAAAGTTGGGACTGGAGCAAGTTTAACACTGTGATAAGTCACCTTTTCTTTTAACAACACTCAGTAAGCATTTGGGAACAGAGGAAACTAATTGTTGAAGTTTTGGAAGTGAAATTCTTTCATGACATACAGCTCCAGATGCTCAACATTCTGGGGTGTCTGTTGTCATATTTTTTGCTTCATAATGCGCCACATATTTTCAATAGACGACAGGTCTGGACTGCAGAGTCTTTTACTACAAAGTAGATACATAAATTGTTTGCTTACTCTATTCATTGAAAGATTGACTTACTATATATTCCCCTTTGTTAAATTCAGGTTGCTATTTGAAGCCAGGAACCAGAAGAAAGAAGCCAAAGAGATTGCTGTGATCCAGGCGATGAAGCGAAAAGAGGAGGAAAAGACTAAAGAAAGACCCCAGGCTGTGGTGTAGGAAGGCCCCAAACAAGCACCATCAACCAAGTGACATCGTAACAATGATGAGCTCAATTAATCTAAACTCACGTACAGCTAAAAAAAAGAAGAAAAAAAAATCAACCCTTTTATATGTGTTATGACACCCTCCACACACGATCCTGGCTAATAACAGCAGTCTTTACAGCAACCGTTTATAGCCAGGACGGCTTAGTCTGCTGTGGGATCATCAGGTATACTACAGTGTGCGTGTGTGTGTCTTCTGTGTATTAATATATTCAGCATATGCAACTACATGTTCATGTCTGTCAACAATCAGAATCATACAGAAGTCTTATTTTTGAGTTATAGCAAAAAGTTGGAGCAAAGAAGATATTACTACGTCTTCAAATGTCTATTTTATGTCTTCAGATATTTTGAATTCTTCAAGTACTTTTATTTTTTTGCCTACAAAAACAAATTAATTGATTTTTAAGTATTATATTATGGGATTTTGACACATGGAGGGTATGAGTGGGGATCTGAGAGGTTGGTGAGGCACTGAACTGTAACAAGGAAGTGATTTTATCTGTCATTTCTTTGAGGTTGTTGCGGCTTTCGGCCCAGCAATGGTCTATCTTTGTATATACTGTATGTACTGTATGTATGTATTATAAAGTGATTACAGTCTCTCTGGAGGATGCTAAAACCACTAGAGAATGAGGGGAGAAATATGTCCCTGCTTCTCTGCATCTAACTTGGGCTGTTTGGACGTGAGAAGGTGTTGATGGACTCTTTCGGGACCTCATGTACATATCAGACCTTGCTCCTATCAGACTGCACTGACCGCTCCAAAATCATCAGAACTGTTCCGTTTTACTGGTACAGCAGGTTTTTAACTCAAATATGCACACGGTTGAGACCTGCACACCTGGCCTTTTGAGTGCAATTTTTTTTAAAACCAACACTCCTTAGATTTATCCTAACATAGAGAACACTACAGAGTTTTAACAGACTGCTTTTAACCTTCAGTTTTCTTAGTGTAACTAGAGAACTACGACAGACGCTCAGTGTTGTTGACTTTATCATGAAATAGACCTCTTACTCATGAAATAGACCTCTTACTGTCATTGAGCCCTGAACAATTTAACCTCTGTCTCTATATCAAATGGGATTAAATAATATATTTTTTGTAGATGTATATTTTACTCACCTCCTCTCCATTAACTAATGTATAGATGGTTTCATATTGTTTAAAAAGCATATGTCTCTATGTCAAGTTGGAATGTATTCAGTGTAGGCTATAATCTATATGTTATTGACAACTCCCAGTTGACAAATACTGTAGAAACTGATTGGCCTACAGTATACTATTGCTGATAATTATAACATTTTAATCTGAAAGGCTTTTTGTCGTCTTCTTTTAACTCAAGCAGAAAATGCCTGGGTTACAATGCCAGGATTGTAACGTCTACACGAGTCACTTTATGAAAGTTTGAGGTCATGTTTTGGATACAGAAATTACCTTTGTTTTTAAAAAATGAGCTGAATTTTGGAACATATTAATGAGTCACATAGTTTGTTCAATGCCAGGCCATTAAAAGTCATTTATTTTAGCAGCATACTGGTGCGCACACTGGATAGAATCAAGTTATATGACTCTTGCAGTGAATTTTCAAAGTGTCCCATAACCTTACGCTCATGCTGGTGAGTGCAATTGATGAAATAAATCATTAGTGATTCATGAGTAGTGACAAATTCACCACTTTGGGGTCACATACTGTGCTTCAAGGGACATTTGGAGAAGTCATGAAATTTCAGCAATGCACTGTACAAAACGGCGTAGTGATTGAAGTAAAAGTAAAAGGGTTGAAGTAAAAGTTTAGACAATAATTTTTAAAGTTCTGCATTCAATATCTTACATAGGTAAAAGTACAACAACAAAATATCAAAAATAAAAGAACTAAATGTGAAAAATAAGCCCAATCAGTTTTACATTTATCATCATTATATATTAGAGAGATAATGTCAAACTTTTTATACACTTGGGTAGTTCTATTCATATAAAATTGATTATAAAAGTAGCTCTCAAATAAATGTTGTGAAGTAAAAAGTGCAATATTTCTCTGAAATGTAAGCACTGAAATATAACGCATTATAATAATAATAATAATAACAATAAAAAACAGTGGTGGTAAAAGTATTAACACCGCACTGTGAGTAAGTAATAAGTACAAAATTATTAGCATCGATATACTTAAAGTCGGCTACCAATGGATTATCAATGCATTAATATAAAATTAATGTTTCAGCAGGTAAAGGTGTAGCTAGTTTCAGCTACTCTTATGTTCTGCTGTGTATCTTAATGTTCAACAGTACATCATATATTTTTAAATAATCTAAATTTGCAAAGTAACTAGTAACTGAAGCTGACAAATAAAGGAAGTGAAGTAAAAAGTTAACTACTTGCTTCCAAACTGTAGAAGTAAGCCTGTAAAGTAACTTGAAATGGAAACAAGTAGCCCAAGTATGTACTTAATTCCACACAGCAAAAGTCATGTGAAGTACTAGTACCTCAAAACTGTACAGTCCTTGAGTCGGCCGAAATGTACTTGCATACATTCCACCTCTGAAAGCCATTAAAAAACATCCATCATGAGAAAAACTACATATTTGTAGTCATCTATCTCATCAGGCGTCATCACGCACGCCGCGCGTTTCACCCCTTTGTTCCTGCCCACACCTGCCCACAATGAGGCTAATTAGCGAGCTCCTTCGTGTCTTGCTGGTTTGTCAGCTGCAGTTCAGGCTGTGAATGAAACTACACACCGGCGTGAGGAGCAGAAGTAGAGAGATGTTTTGCTGTCTTAATATTCTGCCTGTTCCACTGCAGGTAAGTTTGTACAGTCACTAAATGAACAAGTTGAACTCATTTCTCGTTTCTCTCCAGTCATAGTAAAGAGGAAAAAGCAAGCAGACATTGTACATGACATGTAACATTGAGGGGTAATTTGCTCCAATTTATGAAACAACTTCAGTGAAGTCTAAAGAATAGACAGTTTTGAACAAAACGAACAATTTAGAGTGAGGAAAAACACTCATTTCTGAATTTAATTATTCTAAATTATGAATTTAATTGTTCTAGAAAAGAAAATATTCCTACTGAGCTGTTAACATGGCTAATGAAAATTAATGATTCTCTAATATTCCAGACTACATGCCACCATGTGTACTCCGAATTATGCGTCAAAATAGCATTTTAAAAAAAGTTTTCCACCGGTGACAGATTTGTTTGACCATGTGAACACAGCCTCCCTCTTCAATTTGTTAAGCCACCTTTCCTCTTAAAAAGGTTGTCCTTGTAATATTTGGCCATATCCAAAAACCTGTTGGTATCCAAGTCTTTTATAATGTTAGTTTTCTTTTGTGCATGCATCTGCCTCAGCCTTTCAAACTGTTGGCTTGTTGTTTTGATTACAACATACAGTGCTGACTCTAAACAGGCAAGAGACTGTCACAAACTGCAGTAAAAACTGACATTGAGACACATTCTGAATACACTTTATATGTCCTAAGAAACCCAAATAATACCGACATAAGTCACGCCTTAATAGGAATATGCTACATCTGGAATAAGGCCTAATTCAAAATATCCTAAAGGAATATGCATGACCTGTATCAAATTCAGAATATGTCAATATTCTGAATGACAGTGGGAAATTAGTGTGCATGTAAACACAGTCGCTGTCAGTTTTGGAAATGTAAGATTGTTCCCCCCTAGCTGCAGGCTTTGTGGGTCCAGAACTGACAATGTACACACTTCTTTTTTCCTTGTGTTTGCAAAGTATGACATGTATGCAATGCAGTAATTCTCATCATTATAATCAACTGCTACAACTACCTGCACCATAAGCAGCCATTACACAGCTGTGCTATGCCCACTTGTGCAGCCATTACACAGCATGTGGGCTTCATGAACACAAAGCATCAAATAAAACTAGAGAAACCACTACTTTAGGTTTTGCAAGTTAAACCACCGTCAGTATAATAATTGCTTGGAAAAAATTCTCCAAAGTTACACCAGTCTCACCCCCCACCCCCCAAATTTTATGTGATGGAAATTTGTAACATACATTAGTAGAATTAAACTAATTTACCTGCCCTTATGGAAGAAAAATATACCACTAGCTTCTTACAGCAGATAATCAGAATATAATCAAAGTGACATTAAAATGTCTTTCTTGTAGGTTAATGCCTCGGCCTAAATTATACTTCTGTTATACATTATAGTGCTTTAGGAACATTTGTCTGAATGTCACCAAATACTTTTCTAGTCAGTTTCATATGTTAAAACATTTTAACGGGTCGTAAATCTGTTTTAATATTAAATGTAGATAATTAACCATAGTTTTTGTGGTCAGTGCCTTACTCTAGTCCGAAGCATCAATGCTGCAAATGTGAAGACTGTGAATTCCTCCATAGATCTGCATGGGAATGTGCCTTCACCAAGACGTCACAGAAGAGGATAAAAAGGCTAAACTCCAGAGCTCTAAAATAGAGCAAGACCTCTGTGAACACGCCAGGAGTGAGATGAATGTGGTGAAAATCCTCATGCTTGGTAAGTTAAACTACAGTAATGATGTAAATGCCTTTGATCTGGTATCAGTAATGTGATTTTTATCTGGTTTGTATACCAGGACCTGCAGAGAGTGGAAAGAGCACCCTGATCAAACAGATTAAGATCATCCACAGTCACGGCTTCTCCAAACAGGAGCTCATCAGTTTCAAGGTATTGAACAGCTGTAAAGCAAATGGAGCATTTTAGTACAGGCGTTAAGCAACATGATCCCACACAAAGTGCAACAGAAACTCTTTCAATTGTTCTTGTAAATATGCTATTTATAACATCAACAGTCTAAAGATATCCATGTTGGGGAAATTGGAAAAGATTGAAATGGGAGACACCACAATTTAAAAAAAAAAATGAAGTATGCATGTTTACAATAAGAGAATATAAGAATCAATTTAGGCTGGGGCTGAATGATTTAAAAAAAAAAAGATTTTGGCTGATAATATTAGAGGGAATTTTTTACACAGTTATTCTCATTTTCATTGCAAAACATTAAAATGACTTTTTGTGGGGATCTGTTACAATTTTGTTTTTAAAAGTCTGTAGAATATGATGTGTAGTAACACCTTTGAACCACCACCTAGATCTTTTTTACAGTATTTAAGAGACTTTTATGAGTAATAAACGTTTGTCAGGTTTTCTATGGTACAATTTTAGGATCATATCTAGGCAATTTTCAAAACCTTCCCCTCATATGATTCCTTAAGACTTATTTTCTCTCATTCAGAACAAACTGAGGACACAAAATCCGTTGAGTTTGTTTATCTATACCCACTGGATTAATTTGTTTCCTCCCCTCAGATATTAAAGCTATCTAAGCCAAGCAGCACAGCACATCAGTTAAATGACAAACTGTCGACTGTCATTCCCTCCACAGCCTGCAGTACTAGACAACCTGCTGACCTCTATGAAGTTTGTTCTTCGAGGAATGGGAATGCTGAGGATTAACCTTGCTAACAAGAACAACAAGGTGATGACAGATGATACAGGTTCTTGTGAAGTTCCAGTGTTAGATAGAAGCACAGATAGATAGTTTTGTCTTGCAGCCCCTCGTATCACACTAGATGTCAGTCTTCATCTGCAGCACAAATTTGAGGTACTTGAGTCTTTTCCACATTCTGCTTCTGTTACACATTTCAGAGGGAAATACTGATACTGCTACACTTATTTTTTTCAGCTTTGGTTACTTTACAAATTAAGATTCTACATACAAAACATGAAGGTTTTATAAAATAATGCCTTGTGATGCCTAGAAACATTGTTCTTAAACTGTTGGACCATTTGAACCTGCACTTTTTCACAGAGCGGTGACCCCATCCTTAAGTGTGAACAACCAAGCCTTTCAAGGATGCCCCCTTAATTCCGAATCATGATACTATCATCTGTTATCAATTAACCTGTTTACCTGTGGAATGTTTCAAACAGGTGTTTATTGAGCCTTTCATAAGTTTGTCTGTCTGTTTGTTACCCGAGTCCCAACTTTTTTGAAACATGTTGCAGGCATCATATTCAGAATGAGTGTATATTTACAACAAAGTTTATGAGTTTGAAGATTTAATAGCTTGTCTTTGGACTGTAATCACTTGAATTATTGGTCGAAAAGTATTTACAAATAACTATTATTTACAAAACATCCCAATTTTTTGGGATATGTTGCGAGGCACAACACATTTATCCATTTGTACATTCAGTCAGCAGTGCATTGGTTGTAGTTTTGGGGGAGAGAGTTGCACATTTATTTACAAATAGAAAATATAAATATAATGTTTGTTCTGATGATATTTTTTATTGTAGATGCACGCCCGCTCCATCCTGTCCTGCAGTCAGTGTTTGGGGGACGACCAGGAGCTGCTTCCTTTTGTGGCTCACGCTTTCTGCGCGCTCTGGGCCGACCACGGTGTACGAGGAGCTGCGGCCAGAGGTTACGAGTTTGAGCTGAATGACTCTGCACTCTAGTGAGTAGAATAACCTGAGGTGATCCACGCTGCTCGAAACTGCCCAATTATGGCTGACGGAAGAAATGTCAGGGGAAATTGCCAGTAAGAAGTATGTCGTCAATCTTATCAATACAAAGCAACAGTGAAGCAAGTGCTGAGAATAACTCATCTTCAGGAAATAATTCCTTTGACATTTGTAAAATTGGAGGCTTATTTGGGACCAAATTAAAAAAGCATTATTTGCAGCCATCCAGGAAGGTGGGAATTGATGATGGAGATGATGAAACAGGCATGATTAAAGAGTTAGCTTTCTTGTTTAATGAGTCAAACAGCATGACATCAGTCATGTGATGCTGTAACTTTACAGTCAAGGTTTTATTGAATCTACAGCATTAGCTTTTAATTTAAAAGTTTTTGACTAAACTACTTTACCACAATACATTTCTATGCAAATCATCTCCATGTATTATGAAACACAAGTTATTGGTGTGATTTTCACCACACATGTTTATGGGGGACATTTTACATATATGTGGGCTGAACTGTTTTTTCCAAACACTGTCCTTCAACAATTGTGCCCTTTTAAATTGTTAATCAAAAAAAGCTGTACTCTGCATAGATCATTAGTTGAGTATGTGTTGCATCATCAGCTGAAGTGTGGATTATTAACTGAAGTGTGGAATACATTTTACTAAATGGCGTTATTGTTTTGTGCTCTTAGTTTCATGCCACCTATGAAGTGAAGTGTGATTATATTGGGGGAAAAAAAATCACCCCAACCCGTTACAATTCTTGTTAAAGTTAAATGGAAACAATTTAAACCATTTTGGACTCAAGTAAAACATCCATTATGTGTGTGCAGTAGTGTTTATAATGCAGCACAGTCAACAAGAGTCTGTGCAATAAAAAATGTGGCTATAAGTTACTAATATGAATTTGGCACTACGAAAGCAAATTTGAAAGAATTAAGAATTGTATAATATCTTAGTTCATCCTATCTTAGCTCACGTGAGGAAATCCTAACAGTATAGTTTAGTGACTGTTATGTCTATTACCTAAATGAGACCTAAAATGTACAGAAATGGAAGCACTTAAGCACCTAACTAAACTAGACAACTGAGTTAGAGGATTTGGTAACACTAGAGAAATGAAGATAAAAGAAAGGGAGTGAGCTAAGAGCAGTCTCCACTGTATTGGGCATCCATTGTGTAAAATCAACAGAAGAGCACTCATATGGATTAGCTGCTCTTAGCTAACACTGTTGTTAGCTACTTTTAGGGAATTCTATTATTACTGTAGGTGGAAAAGTGAAAATTAAGGCAATTTAGTGGTTATAAGTTAGAAGAGCTTTTTCTTTAAGATTGTGAGTTAGGATGCTTGTGTTATACACACTTCCTATCTTAAGGTAGGATAGGAAATGCTCATTTTAACTGTTTTCCTAAATCAGGTTCCAACCCTAATTGCCATAGTTAAGAAGTTTCCGTAATATGGCCCCAGGTGAATAATGGGGCTTTTCCACTGGTGTTTTTGGCTGTACCAAGTTGGACCGTGCCACGTTGATTTGCATTTCCATTGCCACTTTTGTCGTGCTGAGCCACACTTGAGATGAACCTACACTAGAGGGGGCCAAAACAAGCCTGACCCTTGCAGGCTGCGGCCAAACAGAGATGAGCCTTCTATCTCCTCCCCTGAACAAGCGTGTGTTGTGACACTCAGCTTATGTATGTGCAGGAGAGCAGAGAGATGAGATGTTTCTCAAAGTCTCTTTATGTTCAGCTTTCAGTACTTTTGTAGCTACAAACAGAATCTCTGTTTTGAAATTTAGTTTCTCTGCTGTGTCGCTGTTTGTACTTTCAGGTGTCTGCATTATTTTACTATTTCATATTACTGCTGATGAAACCCCCCTGAATGAAAACATTTCCTGTTTGTGCTGCTTCATCATAAAAACGTTTAAATAACAAAAGCACAAAGGGACTTTTGTTGTGATGAAATTTAGGAAACGCTGTTTATCCCAGAGATGTGTATGAACGGTTTATCTACTGCTATATAGCTGCTTGACTCAAGCCTCATCAAGCTCGTCTTAACTTAAGAGACACCTTCAAGTGGGTAGCCCTGTTTTAATGGAAATGCAAACCCCTGCCGGGCTGAGCTGTCAAGTCAAGCCAGGCCAGCTCTGTGTATGGAAAAGGGCCATAACGTTACCGATAACAGTACACTGAAATATTCCTCTGAAACCATTTTAACCCTCTGGGGACGGACCTCCCGCGGGCGGCCCCGCCCACTCCCGCGGGTGGCCCCGCCCACTCCCGCTGTTAGCATAGTCCTGTTTAAGTTCATGTAAAACAAAAACTATATAAGCTAAAACGTTCATTCTTTTTGCTACTGAAAGCTAAGACTTTCGCCTTTATTTCCAGCATGTTGTATACTTAAAT
>JAJHUR010093009.1:7155-18205 GCA_027495735.1 Lutjanus campechanus
ACCAAAAAGCCACCAACAGCAACAACAACAACAACAACAAAAAATCCCATCAATACCAGCATCAAACAAATTATTATTTTAAACATTGTATCGGTATTGGCCCAGAATTTCGCAATCGGTGCATCCCTACTAAACACTTTGTTAGCTTCTAAGTAATCAGAAAGGAAACATCTCATCACATCAGGAAAAAAAACCCTCTATATATTAGTTAATAAAACAACTTTCAGCCAGCTCATTTCCTCAAGTGAACAAAAATTGTGCGTTTACACAGAAATAATACACACAAGGGTGAAAGTATTTCATATTCACTTTGATTTAACCTCTTTGCTAAATTTGGTCTTAAGCAAACCACAAAATAAACCTCTATTTCTATATATATATATATACACATAAAAAGAAAGAAACACAAAATCTATGAGATGCTAAGCAATACAATAGATAAGGCTATTGGTGCACGTCAAATTCAATCAATTATCTCTATTTGGATTAAATCATATTTCCTTAGAACAAACTTTATGAACCAAAATACATAGAAAAGTATTGCATAAATTTGAACAAATAATGTCATGGTTTTGCAGTACAGTAAGGAACATTTCAAACATGAGTTAATGACTCTATGTCATGACTAACCTCCCTATGAGCAGAGAAGCATGTCAGGGACCTCGAAAACAGTTATTATTTGATAAATAACCAACTCCTTTTAACTGATTATAAAGAACATGGGGTATAATTCATAAACCCTACATGCATGATTTAAAAAAATGAAAGAAAAAAAAATTAATTTCACTGATATTCCCCATAGAACAAAACACAAACTTCTAATGGTTGAATGGACCTATTTGTATACTTTAACATAAATACAAAGAAAGCATATTCATTCTGATAAAACCTCCACCAAAAAAAAAAAGCAAGCAGAAAAACCAAGAAAAACCAAGAAAAAGTACTGTGATATTACTCATTAAACTGAAATCTTGCTTCAAAAACTAACTGATGAAAATGAGTGAGAATGTGTTGAAACTGAAGCTTGGCTTTCTTTACCTTTTGGTCTAGGTAGTGTGAAACCAGCAGGGGGCAGTGTTATTTGGTAGAAAGTGATTGTACGGCAGCCTGTTCCTCTCAGTGAGAGTCATGTACAGTGATCATAGTGACGCCTGTTTCCAGTGAATGAAAGTAGTCCCTCTTTCCTCTAATTAAGTGCAAGCAGGATAAGTTAACATTCATAAAAGGTGTTACTGTTATTTATTCATCGAAGTTATAAAGAAGGTACAGACATGGCAATATAAAAAATACTGTCAATATCGGCATGAAATGCTGGTGAACTAAGTGCATTATGGGAAACCGAATCTGAACAGCTAAAGCTTACAGATGAACTCTTCGGAGAGTTAACCTCAACACATGAGATGTGTGTGTTAAAGGGACAATTCACCACATGATCAAAAATAGCTATTTTCCCCCTGTCCTGTAGCGCTATTTATCCATCTAGGTTGTTTTGGTGTGAGTTTTGGTGATGTAAGCCTCTCTTGTTCTTTCTTACCAAACCCTAACCAATTGAAAACAGCAGTGTCTCTTTCCAGAAATCATGACCCTGTTATTCAAGATAATCAACAGAACTTGTTGTGAGCAGTTTCATAGAGGTTTTATTTATTTTTCTATCAAACTACACCTGTAGAAAGTACAGCGCAGTAAGAAGTGTGCATCTACTCATGGAGGAGAGGCTTGTGCTCGTGACAGCGTGGGATGTAAACTCCCCGGCTGAGCTGAAACTTCTCTTCCATGAGAGGATGAACGCTTGAACCTCTGTGCAGTTGGTGGGTGTAGTTGAGTAGAAAGAAAATAGTTGCTACATGAAACTGCTTACAACAAGGTCTGTGGATCATCTTAAGAAACTGAGTCATGATTTCTGGAAAGAGATGTTGTTGACTTTTTCCATTTTTTCTTTTTATGTTGGCTTTGGGCACCACAATCTGAGTGCATCAAGTTACATTATATTTGAGAGAAGGCAGACATCTCTGTCGCCAATATCTCCAACTTACACCAAAACAATAGATGGACAAATAGCACTACAGGTAACAGGAACAAAAATGTATTTTTGATTTTGGGGTGACCTGTGCCTTGAAATAATGACAATCTGGGTTAATCCACATAATGCTCGAGCAAAATCAAGACTAGCTCGCCTCAAAATGGTCCAAAAGCAAGCTCAAAGAAGTCAAGTGCTTTGTTAAACTAGGAAGAAAAATGTGCAAATCTTTCAAAAAATGATCTTATTTACAATAAATGGCATAGCAGATATTCTCAGCATTGTTCCAGCCTCTGAATTGACTCCTCCTACCTGTCCCTTTTTGCTCAGTGGAACCTCCGTCTCTTTTCCTGTTTAGCTAGCTACTAATTGATTTAGATTAACTAGGTAAAGCATTTTGCTAAAATTAGCTATCAGATGTAACTAGCTAGCTTATGAGTGAAGTAGATTAGCTAGTTAGTTAGCTAGTGTTGCTACAGAGTAAAGTGCTAGCTAACTAGCTTTCTAATGCTTGATGTAAATTAGCCTGCTAGTTACCAAATGCTTTGCTACTATTAGCTAACTTAAGACTTAAGACTTCTTTTAACAATCTTCAGAATTTGGTTTTCTTTTCAACATAGACAAGCCTTGCACATAGCATATCTAAATACAGGGAACAGAAAGAGGAGGAAGTTGGACTGAGGTTCCAAAAGGGGAAAGGAATGGGTCAGTTTATCCAGACAGACACAACAATGGCTGGTTCCTCAAATTTCACCATAAACCAGAGGACATTTGATGGAAACATAGTATGCGGTTGCCACCGCTACACAGCTGGACATCCATTTTCATCATTCTGAACACACATTTAACTACTTAAAGTGTGAAAAAAACAACAACAGGACAATAATATTGTTCTTTGTTCATGATTGCTTTGAAAAATTAGTTATTAAAATGTGTTTGGCTTTGTTAGGACATCTGAGACAAGAGGACACCGTTTTGGTCAGCGTTTGGGACCAGGAGGACATTTTACACAAACTAACACATGGAATGGATAGAATATTAGACAACACTGACATTTACAACAACATTAAGATTGTTACATGATATGTTCAAACCAGTAAATCTGTTTGCACACAATAGACTTGATTAGTATTAAATCATCAGTAGTATTCCTTCAGATGTTTCAACACACTGGTGTAGATGTTAGTGAATTAGTAGATGGAGAGACTACACAGAACATTACTTAATCTCATAGTTTTAACATTTCGATGCAGACATGTTAGAAGACAAATGAAGCAGATTAAACTGATTTCTCGAGAGTTTTAAAGTTAATCACAGCAAAAAAAGATGGTCACATTTACACAAAGGATTATCAGGTTTTTATAATACTATCAAGTATTCACTACACGGCTCCCCTGCAGTCATTACATTACATTTAAGGCAATGTATCATATAGAATGGACTGACCACGAGACATACATCACCGTGTATGTCTGCGTTTAAATATGAGAGATTATATTGCTCATGGGCCCTATGTGAAGGAAAACCACTATTATGCAGATGGGTTTTGGTCATTAATACCTTATTAAGGCCCACAGAGGAAATTACATTCAACCATAATTAAATTCATTGAATTGCAGCAGTTTTATAAAGATGTTTGGGGTGAAGTATGGCCATTTTTCTTTTTAGTGCAGCATACTGTATATGAGTCCAATATGGAGCAATAGACGACTTACAGGAAGCATTTTACGACTTGATCGAAAGTATTAAAGTGGGACATTTGTGCAGGTTTTATGACACAACATTACAGTGCTCAGGCGGGCAGCATAATACGCGGGCACCAGCGTCACCAGCTGTGAACACATCTGTTCTATATTTATGGTGGTGGGAATTTCAGGGCACCCAATTGGCATATTAAACACAGTGCAATTAGGATTTTGCGTTCTTGCTTGACACGTATCGCCAGACGGATCGACCATCTCCGGTGCGCTGGGATTGCTAACGCTGCATTCACACTGCGAGCAACACAATCAACAAGTCATCAGGACTTTCTGCTCCCTATAGAGCTGGCCAATCAGGGAAAATCCAACCAGCCAACCGGGCTTTTTAGGCTTAACAGCTGTCACATTTTGATCCCTTTTTGATATGATTTCACAGACATTAGCGCAAAATATGAGCAGTTGATTCCAGCCTTTCAAATCTACCCAGTTCTTCACAACTTTGATATGACAGACCACTAGAAGAGGCATCTTAAAAGGTTGATTTGTGGAGAATGGGTGTATAGTCATCATTACGGCCATTTATCATTTCAGAAATTGGACATCTTTTAGTTCAGTGGTTCTCAATCTTGGGGTCGAGGCTCCTGAAAGGGGTGGCAAGATAATTTTCCGGGGGTTGCCAGATGGTTGTGGAGACTAAAATAAAGTAAGATTGTGGCGAGCAGCACAGAATGGGAGCCAGGAAGCAGCTCTTAGCAATGTTAGCCACTTCAAGGCATTCAACATAAGGGTCAAATACTCAAAAATATGCAAAAATACTGCTGGCCTCAAGAAATGTAACAGACACTGTTGATTACACTACAAACCAGCACAAAAACTACACAGCAAGCATGATGGGAAATGAAGGACGTATTTTAGACTGGGGAATGTTTTTTTTACATCACATCGCCTGTACCAGTGATATAATTTGCCCTAGAATACATTTCACTGAGTGTTTGAGAATTATAAACACCAACGTGATTATTTGGGTGGTCGTGTCTCGAAAAGGTTGAGAACCACTTTTTTTTAGCACCTCCGATCATAGTGCATCTGATCTGACTGTACAACTAGTATATTCAGAGCCTCAAACCGCCAACTCATACACCAAGTTACTCGTGGTGTGAACGCTCAGTTAGGGATTGGTGTTACTCAACATTTTACCAGACTGGACACGGGCTGTTGTTAGCATCAAACGAGTGAGCTTTCACTCACAGACAGGTCCTTCTAACCACCAAGAAATCATTCCACTGCTCCTACTTATTAATTTAACCTTTCCTTGTTTACTTCATTGCGTTGAGAAGACGACAGATTTAATTTTGAGCGTGAATTCAGTTTGCTGGTGCAGTTGGAACAGTGACAACACGCTGATGCTGTGTTCTTCTTATCGAAAGACACAGCAGGAAGAACGGAATGATGGCTGTTGCTACAGCTTGGAATATTTTATCTGGTTGGAACGAGCAAGCAAACAAACTTCAGCAGATAATACTTTTCTTAAGCAGAGCTGATTGTGAAGTGAACAAATTTTCTAATTATCTGCCAACATATGAGGATTTGCTGCTACATTAGTTCTCAGTTGACACAATTTGGGAAACATACTGCATAGTTCCTACAATAATCCCACATCCTGATTTTAACTGCCACTAGGTGTCCTGAATGTGTTTTCCCCCCAGTTGCAATCTTGTATTTACAGTAAATCCGATATGAGGTGAACGTGGCAAAAAAGAAAATACAATTAGTAGTACACTGTTTTCCATTTTCCATTCCATTTTCTGACTTTTAGCCTCTTCACATGCATTCAGTATCTTACACTTTTTTCTCTGGTTAATATTTCTGTTATAGTCACAGCTGATATGCTCTTTGACAAACAGACGAATCACCTCACAGCCTCCTACAACACAGTTGTTGCTTTGGCAGTTAGTTTTAGAGAAGTACAGAGGATCCCGAATGGAGCTTGGCGGACCACCGAGAGGCACCTCTTGGCTTGGAGCTCAGTTTGATCGCAGTGGAGGGTGTTGTGAGGTTGTCGTGGAGGTGAGGGTGAGCTCATAGTGTGGCAGACGGATCTAGATGTTGGTTTCCCGCTGCATAGGTGTCTCATCTTTTTGAGTTTTGTCATCCAGCTCTTCCGACGCCTGGGCCTCCCCATCAGCCTCCTTCTGTTCGCGAGCGTGGTCTGGATCTTCCGTCTCAGTCCGTTTGTACATCTCTGCACGCTTCCTCTCACGATCCAAGAGTCTGTAGTTGATGAAGTTTCCAATGAAGAGCCAAATACTTGCCAAGATCACGACAGCTCCACAGCAAAAATACATGTACTTGTAGTTTTTTGTGATATCGACCAGTTTCCCTGCAAGACAGCACAAGGTTTGTAAATGTTACAGTATCTGCACAATTATGAAAATGCCAAGTGAGCTTTTCTTGACTGACTGTAATATACAGAAGTGCTAAGAGCACTTGAAAGTGCAGACAGTAAAAACCGTACATGTAAGTGAATGAAATATACTCTCAAATGGACAAAATGTACCTGCTAGAGGTGGACCAATGAGGACCGGGCAGCACTCCACAATGGTGGTGAGTCCCACAGCACTGGAGAACCTCTGAGCCCCAACCAGGTCCATCAGTGTTTCAAACAACACTGAACTGACCATGCCAAAGGCAAAGCCGAAGAACATCGCATACACCACCAGACCCGTGTAGCTTTCAACCAGTGGGCAGAGGATGTGGCACACCCCATTGTACAGCACAGCAAAGCTGAAGAAGTACTGGATCCTGGGCCGGACCCAGCGCGAGTTCGCCAGCAGCCCCATGGAGGGCCTGGCAAACATGTCAACAAAAGCCAGAATGGAAAGCAGAAAAGCAGCCGAGTACTCATCCACACCCATGTCCTTAGCGTAGGCCGCAAGGAAGACAATAGGTGCAAAGAAGCCCAGGAACATGATGACATTGCCTGACAGGTAAATGAGGAAACCACGATGCTTGAAGAGTGTCAGGTCCAGGTACTTGTTGACTATTTGCCAGGCAGTGCGCTTCTCTTTTGTGGTGGCAACGGCGGCTAACTCTTCGTCCTTCTTAAGCTTGCTGGGTGGTGGTCCCAGAGGCCTCATGAGGGACCCAGCCACACAGCAGTTCAGTAGCAGGCCGCCCAGGATGAGGAAGCTGCCTCTCCAGCCAAAATGGTTGAAGAGGTACTGGTTGAGAGGAGCCAGGGTGCTGAGGAACACTGGACTGCCGGCCATCGCCAGCCCGTTAGCAATGGGACGCTTCTTGTAGAAGTATTTGCCTATCATAGTCAGTGCTGGCTGCAGGTTGAAGGCTAGTCCAAGTCCTGAGGAAAGACAACAGAGGTACATTACACTTGGAACAGTCATGTTACAATTTTAGTAAAGAGGGCTACGGAGCACTGGTAAAGAAAAAAGATCTATTTTACTTCTTACTGAACTGAATAAGAAACCAAAATGACACTCTGAACTAACTGAGTACCTATGCGCTACTTAGATTAAGAACAAACAATTTTTTTTTTCTTCTGTTTTTAGTCAAGCTAGGATTGTCCAATACTTTTTATTTGGTTTATGACCAAATACCTGCAAAACTAGTAACGTTCCCATCAGCCTAAGCTGTACTTGGTGTTTACCGCTTGACCTTTCGTTAAGTCCTAGTCCTAGCACTAGTTTACAAGCTAGACGTAGATTAACTAGCTACTTAGCTAATGTTTTGCTAACATTACCTATCAGAAGTAACTAACTAGCTAACACTAGAAGTAGATTAGCGAGATAGTCAGCTAGGGTTTTGCTAACATTAGGTAACTTACGATGCAAATATATGTTGCTTTTACAGGTCCCCCAGCAACCTCTTTTAATCATCTTTCAATTTGACACGCTAAACTAAGATGGTGAAAAACAGAGCATGGCTGTTGTCACTTGCCCTGCATTCTAAACCACATACTTTTTCTTTTTACTGTGTATATATCCTGCAGCTGCCCTTACAAGGTACTTACTGTTGCATGCAGTACGCATACAATTAGGACCTTCAACTTCTTCCTACCATTGTGCCTTGAACCCTCTTACTCATACACCCATCGCAAAGGACTGTGGGTAAGAATAGCTAGAAAAGCATGCTGGCTTGCATACTGTAAAATGCGACCTGATGCAGTATCACATCCTGGTATTTTTGGCATACTGCATTTGTCACACTATGTATTAGGACATACTTTATCTATAATCTTTATCTGCCATACTAAGTAGTATGGCAGTATGGGTATTGAACGCACAGTTCATCTTTTTCAAATGACAGTATAAAACAAAAGTAATCATAGCTTGATTTTACAATGTAGTAAATTATGATGTCAAGAGTTGTAACAGCAATAAATCTGAGTATTTTTTGTATTTATCATACACATTTCCCAATAATGTAGTGGGTGTAACCAAAAAGCTTTTTGCACACATTTCCTTTCAAATGAAATGCCATAAAAGCACCATTAAGCAATACAGCTTGTATTACTGGTGAATTAATTGAGTTCCTGTAATGTGAAACCAGAGGCAGCTGCCCATACTATGGCCTATTAAAGAGCCTTGGCGCAGAACAAGACACGGTTATTGGTTTACTCTCAACATGTGGGTATTGATTATTAGATGGTGGATTCATGTTATTACATAAGGATTTAAAAGGGCTATGGATTGATAGTTATACTGTACCAATAATAGATTTCTGAAATATGCCTAAAAGATGTGATAAAGCCAAATAAAGGAGAATGTCAGCTTTAATGAGGGAACAAAGTTATTTTGGTGGAGGTAGTGTACCATTTGTTAAACTTTACTAAGAGTAAGTTGCCAGCTTGCATAAAATTATGTCAAAACACAGCATGATAAAATTAAAGCAGGAATCAAAATAGATCAAGTAAACAAAGCAAATGGACTTCCTGCAACAACAGTTTTATTTTTAACCTGCTACTTAGAAGTAGAGGATAATCAAATTAACTCCAAATGGACTTGAGTGGATTTAGACGGACTTACCACCAATAACTCCTATGCAGAGATAAAGCTGCACCACGCTGGTGCAGAAGGAAGCTAAGATCATGCCAGTGGCACAGAGGCAGCCTCCCATCATGACGATGGGCCTGCAGCCGTATGTGTTGACCAGAATGCTGCTGATGGGACCTGGAATAAAAAAGAAAAAAAGAAAAACATTTAATCAACCCACACATGTTGCATGTTTACACTGGTCAGGATCACTGAAAGTGAGTGCTTAATGATTTAATCTCATTAGGGCTGCACACCAGCGGGAGCCCAGCGTCTATTAATAGCTGCAACTGGGCTGTTTCAATTTTTAAACACGGCACTCCCATCACCTCCTGTCAGATCGGCTTAAGAGAAATGACTGACAGTGCGTAGAATGCGAAGAGACTTGCAAATAAGACCGTAATTTTATATTCTACATGATGTTTTTTTTAACATGTAGTGTTCATCACTGGGTGCATCAAGTAATGTTTTATTCTCCAGCCTGTGTTTTCAGCGGCACAATGTTCACTACACATTTCATTCACGCACCAAAAAAAGCAAAAGACAAAACACTTTCTTATTTCTGCTGTTTGCTGAGAATGTAGTGCGACTGCAAAGCTGCGCCAGAGCTGTTTCTGCCAATAACTCAGTCACTGAGAACCAGCAGAAAAAGTCTTAACTGAGGTTAATTAGGATGAAACCAAATCCACAGTTTAACCTTGTTATCTAAATGACTTCATTAGAAGTGGAAAAAAAGGTCACTTGTAATATTATTACTTAAATTGTCCATAATAAATGTCCATTAGGCCATGCACAGCCACTTCCTGGTTCAAATTTGACAGATTATATTCTACACTGTTCTGTTATACTATGTTGTGAACTGTAATTAATTTCTAAATCACATCAAGTATTTCCTCTGCTTTTAGCTCTGCTGGTGTCTCCACCACCACCAGCCAAATCCTATACCATATACAGTATAATAAATAGTGGATGCAGCATCCATCACATCACCTATGTTTCTGAAGAGAGATTTTGAAGCTCACAGTATGGCTCTGGCTGTTTTGGCAGTGTCTGACTCGTCCAATCAAAAAATGAGCAAAGACACAGAGTGCGAGCGGAGCTGAGGCAGCCGAATGAAGCACCTATCTCAGGGCTAACCATCTGTGACAGTACTCACCTGTCACTCAAAGCTGACATACCTTTAATTATGGTCGACTTTGAGCCTTAATATGATTTAAAGTCAGAGACCAAAACAGTTTTTTTTTTTTTATACAATATGATCTGCTGTGAAGTGGGCATTTTTATATGGGGGGTTTACGGGGATTTGGAGCCAACTTCAAGTGAGGAACCGCAATTTCTGGCACTCCAGCATCGGCTTCATTTTTTAATCCCAGAGGTTGCTGCTTGATTTGGAGTCCAACTGATGAATCTTAGTCCAATATGCGCTCTACATTTAGCTCTGGTTTTGCTCTCCACCAACTCCTGAGCGTAATAGCTAGCTCTTTGGCTGCTAAATGCTACATGAGCTAGTTGCTAACTCTGTAAGTGTGCTATTTAGTCACATACACTGGATGATTCGCTGACTGGTCCTGCTCGAAACAGAGTCGATGAGAGCGGCGAGACTGAACCACAGCGGTACAAGTTAACACTAAAAACCAAAAAGATGCTACAACGCTCTGTTAAGCTAACAGGCACTGCAGAGTTGGGTGCTAATTCTCTGTGGGTTTGACAATATGAGCAACATTCTTGACATTACACATAAGTCATTTGGTCCATTGTTAATATAAAATTAAGCATTAGAGCGGCTTTAAAATGTTAGCATGACTGGTAGGGATGCTAACGACCGGCATTTGTTGTGATTAAATTTCACTATTACCCACATTAAACCCAGCTACAGAAGACATAACAGACAGAAGGAGCATTCCCATTCATTTGACAGTGATGAGGCAAATTTCCTCTGTACTAATAACTCAACATCTGTATTCTCAGTCATCTCTATAAATGTTCTTCATTCTTCTAGAGAAAATCAAGTATAACTTCAGAAATACCACCATGTTGCTGAGGTGAGAAAAGTTTTTCTTTTGATTTTTTTTTAATTATGTCTCGGTTCACTGAATTTGTAAGTAAAAGTAAGTTTTATATTACACTCCTGCTGTGTTGATTTATGTTCTTTTGTTTTTCCACTTCAGGTATATGAGAACATTTGATTTGTTTTATATAATCTCGCTAACATCCTATGAATAATGTGGCTGCTCAAATCACTTTTAAGGAATCTATGCATCTTATAATTGACACCTCCCCCCTAC